>JAJOOO010018460.1:0-24848 GCA_029582685.1 Solanum piurae | reverse complement strand
ATAGTGACATATATATATATATATATATATATATATATATATATATATATATATATAATCCACCTGCAGGGTTTTCACGTGACAACTTATAAGCAATCATAAAAGGACATCTTTTTTCTGATAACCGAGATATGGTTTTATCAACTAATTATTATTTTACGAATGTGATTTGTAATTATCCAATCCATTAGGTATATTTTGATTCATCATAGAGTCTTACCTTTTAAAAAATTAAAATTATAAAACAAACTACATGGATCATAATAATTATATCAAAATTAAGAGTATAAGTACATGTAATGGACGAGAGATATTATTTATTTAAATTCAGAACCTAAACTTATATCTCAATTTGGTTCGTTCAATACATACTAAATGTACTAGCACAAGAAATTGGAATTTTACCATTACCATATTCAAGATCGAATTATAATTAATCGTGTGTTGTATTCATCAAGATATTTGTACAACTTTATCTTTGGTCGTGAATAATTAATTTATAACTTATAAGAATCGATAATTTTGATCTTCTGCGTATGAGTTAAATAACTCCATACACAAAATTGTCTACTATATAGGTAATTGACACACATATAAACACAATGATTTATTCAAACAAAGACTTTATTATACTCCCTTGTCCCAATTTATGTGACACTTTTTATTTTTTAAATAGTCAAACAGTTTAAGTTTGATCGGAAATTTACACGTGGAATCTTCAATTATTTTTAATGAAATTTATATATTTGTAAACTATGTAAAAAATATTATAAGTCACAATAATTATCAATTCAAAACAATTAAAAGATGAAAAATTTATGGTCAAAGATAGACTTGTTTAAATCTCGAAATCTGAAAAGTGCCACATAAATTGGAATGGGGGAGTAATAAATAACATATACAAAGTCTTTATAAAGGATTAAAACCAATATTATAACTCAACCACATGGTTAATAGTATGCCTCAACAATCTCTCCCTTAGACTTATAACCATGCATGTACAATTTTAATACTCATTTCTTCCACATGCTTATCAAAAGCCTTCTGAGGTAAGCCTTCCGCAAAATGGGTTCGCCAAATTATTTTTCGATTCAATCTTCAAAACTCTCACATCACCGACCCTTTGAGTTATATCACGAATCAAGTGGTATTTCCTCTCAATGTGCTTACACCTTTTATGGCTTCATGATTCTTTTGAGTTGACAATTTCACCGCTATTATCACAATAGAGTGTGATTGGTGCTTCAATCGAAGGAAGCACTCCAAGCTCTTTAGAAACATTTCGAGCCAAACAGCCTCTTTAGCTGCCTCAGAGGCAGCTACATATTCAACTTCCAGGGTGGAATCAACAACATATGGTTGTTTGATGCTCGTCCAAACTATGGCTCTACCCCCCAGAGTAAATACATATCATGAGGTAAATTTTCTATAATCTCTATTTGACTGGAAATTTAAATCTGTATATACCCAATAGGTACAAGATTTCCAGGGTGGAAATTAAGCATATAATTCCTAGTCCTTTTCTAATTCTTGATTATATGGTTTACTGCAATCGAATGTTGTTGCCCTGGGTTAGACTGAAATCTGCTAACCATGCCTACAACAAAGAAGATATCTGGTCTAGTTCATAACATATCATACATAAACTCCATTCATCAGAAGCATAAGGAACCACCTTCATTGTCTATATCTCATCGATCGTTTTGGACGACTGATCCTTTGATAAAGTAATTCCATGTCTAAAAGGATGAAATCCTATTTTGGAATTTTGCATGTTAAACCTCATAAGAATAGTATCAATATAACGTGCTTGAGACAAGCCTAACTTTTTTTTTTCTCTGATTGATAACACTTAAACTACTCTCTAAATCAATAAAAGAGTAAGTGATCATCATCAATGTAAATACTCAACTAAGAGTCGGGGTGTAATCCCACAGAAAATGATATAGCACAAAGAATTTTACCAGGAAATTTAGAATGTAAATTCATTCATTTGTAGTAGTAAGAACAAGTGGGTGGATGATTACACCAAATTTATTGTAACACCCCAGAATATTTTTGAGCTAACACTTGAACCATCCTTCATAGTGAGTAAGTTTTTATCGAGGAATTTAATTCTTTTTTCCTAAGTGTTATGGTCACTAGAACTATCACCTTGAGTTCCAAGAAGAACTAAAGAGAGTTCATTCAAGTGATTCCTAAGTTCCTTTAAGTTTTGGGTCAACTTCAAATAATAATAACCTTCAATACATGATTATTTAGGTGGCCTATAAGATATAAAATGAAAGGTATTTGAATTATCTTTCCAACGCCACCGAGTTTGCTAAATTTCGAGCTCGTATGAGGGAGATATTCCCTTTTGAAGTAAGGCTGTTCAATTAACGAAAGTTACCCGAAAATAGTGAGGGGAATATTAGTCTTTCCCTTACCCAATCATATTTAATTCGTTTTTAGTAAGGTTTTAGGGGTCTAATCTGATTAGGTTCAGTTTTATAATTCTAGTATACGCCTAGGGTCTTAGCTGAGAGTTCAAGAAGAGAAAAGAAGAGAAAAGAAGAGAAAAGAGGAAAGGATCAAGGCGTTCGTCGAAATTCTTGAGAGTTGTTGCAGATTTTCGCCATGGGTTTGATTCCTAAGATTTATCTAAGCTTTCATAGTGTTGGGTTTGTTCACCCACACGTCAATCATGTTAATTTCAGTGAAATTCATTCTAGAAAATTGAAAGTTTGGTGTTCTTGAATTGTGTTCTTGAAATTGGCTTTCGTTCTTGAGTTTAGATGAGATTGATGAGTTCTTGAGGAAATCATGTCGATTTTAGAGTTGTAGTTGATTAGATTCTTGTGTACATGTAGTGGATATCTGAATCTAAAGAGAAGTTGAGAAAAAGAATCGAATTTAAGTGAATTGGGATTAGAAAATGAAGAAGGAAAAAGTCGGGCAAAAACTGGGTACCTGGTCCGTAGCGATGCAGACCTTTTACTCAGAAACAGAACTTTTCTCTCCGCTTCGCTGAGAGGTCACGTACCCCTCTACCTTAAAAGTTATTTCGCGACCAAATATTAAAATGCATCTCTGCGTCGCGGACTTGCTTCCAGATAGTGATTTCTTGATTGTTTCTCATGTTTAATTATCTAAAAACACTCCTAAACATCACGAGATCTTTCCTATCACAAATCACAACCTTGAATTCATAAATCAAATTCAAGGTAGAGCTAAGAGTCAAGTTTTGAGAGTTCTTTCAAACATTTTTGAGAAAGTCCTTGGAGTCTTTTTGAGGAGTCTTCTACAATTTCTAATAACTTGTTTCAAGACTCGAGCAAGTGAGTATGAGAGTGAGGAGAATGTATTCATGAGTCTACTTTATCATCACGATATCCTTCATATCATGAACCATAAATCTTGAATTCATAATTCAAAATCAAGAGATAGTTACGAGTAGAGTTCAAGAAAGTCTTTGAGTTCAATTGCGAATCCTTTGAGATCAACTATTGATTTGAGCTAAGTATTGAGGAAGTAAGTATGGGAATGAGAAGAGTCGTATACATGAGTTCCATATTGTGGTGGAGACCCTCGAGTCGAGTCGTTCATGCTCGTAAATTGCGCATGTACTCCATAATTTTAGTATCTTAGAGAGGAGTAGTATCTTTAACTTCTAAGTCTTGAGTATTGAGTTCATAATCCTTTTGAGATTATATTCCTAATCATGGGATTATTACATGTTACCAATGAAGTCCTTGAGTTTAGTATTTCATGCCCATAACTTTGAATGAACCCTATAAGTCGAGCAGTCTTGAGATGATAAGTATCTTTGAGTCCATAAGTTGAGTGGTTCATGCTCATAATTTCGCATGAATCCTCTGAGTCGAACATTTTTTAAATGAGTAGTATCATTGAAGTTCTTGAGTTTCGAGTATTGAGTTCTATCTATGGTTATTGAAAACCTTGAATTGAGCCGTTCACGCCCATAATCGGCATGAACCCTATTTTAAGAAGTCTTCTTGCAAATTGCTTTAAAACTTGTTTTAAAGACTTGAGCATTGAGTTGAGTAAAGAGTAAATAGTGAAGTTCATTTCTTCAAAAGAGTATATGGGGACTATGTATTCCCAAAGAGTAAATGTTTTCACATTTAATCAAGAAAGAGAACACTGATTTCTAAAAGAGTCTTTGAGCTAGTTTTAGTAAAGAGTAAATGTTTTCACATTTAATCAAGAAAGGAAACACCGATTTCCAAAAGGGCCTTTGAACTAGTTTTTCAGTAAAGAGTAAATGTTTTCACATTTAATCAAGAGAGTAAATATTGATTTCCAAGAGAGCCATTAGACTAGTTTTTGAGCAATTATCTCAAATCACAGAAAGAGTTATGTTTTTAAACATATGATCTAGTTATATTTTTGGGAGTAGTATTGAGCACCGATGTGGGGAGAGTTCAGACAACTCACAGCCCCTATAAACCATGTAGCCAACGTGGGTAGAAAATGGTCATACTTTTTAGATGATTCCTTAGTGCCTTTTAGCATAGACTAGTGGATCCACTTAGTAGTTAGGTTCTATACCCCTCGTAAGGTATAGGACATCCCTGACAGTGTGAGGCAAAATGTTGTATCATCACATAGCTCATAGTGATGGTTGTCGATTAGAGAAACTCCCATAGAGATTATTTTGTATTCTTATATACACATAGTTTATTTTGTATTTTTATATAAAAACAAAGTTTATTTTGTATCCTCGCATACAAACTGAGTATATTGTAATCTTAAATACATTGAGTTGCTTTCTACTGTTTTAAAAGCTTTCCATATATTGCATCTCTTATTGTTGCTTTATATTAAGTTGAGTATCCAGAGTTTGAGTACCCAGAGTTGAGTATCTCATTATTGACTTGAGCCTTATTTCACTGAGTTTAATATCCTATTATTGAGTTGAGCCTTATTTCATTGAGTTGAATATCCTATCATTGAGTTGAGCCTTATTTCACTCAGTTGAATATCATATCATTGAGTTGACCCTTATTTCACGGAGTTAAATATCTTATTATTGAGTTGAGCCTTATTTCACTAAGTTGAATATTCTATTATTGAGTTGAGCCTTATTTCACTGAGTTGAATATAGTATCCTTGAGTTGAGTATCTTATTCTTGAATTGAGTTTAGTTGAGTGAGTTGAGAAGAGGTAAGTATGTTTCCTTTTTATAAAGTGCAAGCTTATGTTTATGCGTTAGAATTCCCCTTACATGCTCGTACATTTCATGTACCCAACAATTTGGCCTGCATCGTTTCATGATGCAGATACAGGTATTTAGGGTCATCAATAGGATCTTCGTTGATACCACATGGAGTTCGAGTTAGCTATGGTGAGCCTCCTTGCTTTCAGAGGATTTTATTTACTTTAAGTTATATCAGTTGTTAGGATGTCCTGGGTCTTGTTCCGTCTTCCATCTTTGTAGTTAGAGGCTTCATAGATAGACAATAGAGTTTCAGAAGTGTATTCATTTATTTTGTTAAGTGTTTTAAAGACTTGAGTTGCCTATTTTTGGCTAGTTGAATATTCTATTATATTCTAAATTATTTATTTTGAGACATTTTGAGAAAATATTTGCATTGTAATTCAGTTTTAAGATTTTGTATGCTTGAGTCAGTCTTCCGCTTGTAGTCAGCCAGGATGAGGGTTCACTTGGGGACCAACAATGGTTCTTGAGTGCCGGCCACGTCCAGGGTGTAGACTCGGGTTGTGAAAAACTTGGTATCAGAGCACATAGTTCAAGTGTCCTAGGGTGTCTATGAAGCCGTGCTAGTAGGATCTAATTTATGGTTTTGAGGGCCCCACTTCTATAAATAAGTGACTACAGACATTTAAGAAAAGTTTCCTTCTTTCATACTCTTAATCATGCAATAGAGCTATGTCATAGAGATTTATTCATTCTCGTGCATTCTCATATCCATTTGACTACCCATAATACTAGCTAGAGGTGGTTGAAAAGGAAAGTTCGTTCTTTATCGATGAGTTGTTCTTAGCACGAGTCGTGAGGAAGTCATGAGACTCTAGAGGGGCTTGAGAGAAGCCCATGAGTGAGTTAAGTGTTGAGTTTAAGAGGAATGCACGCATGTTCATATGAATCGTGCATTTGAGCTAAAAGCAAGTTGTACTTTTTCCCCTAAGCCTTGTTTCAGCTGAGATCCTTTTGAGTAAGTAAAGAGTAAAGAGTGAAGTTCATTTCTGAAAAAGAGTATACGGGGACTATGTATTCCCAAAGAGTAAATGCTTTCGTATTTAATCAAGAAAGGAAACACCTATTTCCAAAAGAGCCTTTGAACTAGTTTTCAGTAAAGAGTAAATGTTTTCACATTTAATCAAGAAAGGAAACACCTATTTCCAAAAGAGCCTTTGAGCTAATTTTTCAGGAAAGAGTAAATGTTTTCACATTTAATCAAGAGAGGAAACGCCAATTTCCAAGAGAGCCTTGATTAACGTTTCAAGGACACTTCATCCAATTCTAAGTGTCAACGATTGCTAGTCAGTATATAACACAACTAAATGAGTTGGGGTCGAATTCCACGGGGAGCGGTAAGTGTTTGAGAATCAATTGAGAAGTACGAATATGGTCAAATCAGTCATAGGAATAAAAATTATCGAATAAAGACATCATTTAAATCAGGGGTTGACACGAATGTCAAATGGGGTTTTGGTTTGATTATCAACTACAAAGAACGGAAATAAATATGAAATATCAATAATGAGACGGGTTCTTGGGATGTGATTCGATTATAGACTAATATAGACAAATGGGTAATTGCAACTATTAGAAAATAGCTAAATATTAGTGAGTAAGATAGACTATAGAGGAGGTAAACTTTCTCTCGAACAATTTACCCCGAATCAGGTTGATTTCTCTCGAACATCAACAAACATGCAAAATAAGAACAACCTACACTTTAGTCTATTCACTCTCTCGAGTTCAATGCGTGGAAGAGGGTTTAGGATTCACTCTATCGAGCTAAACCCATGACAACCCAATACCCACATACAATCAATCAATAATCTTAGTTTTAAAACCTCTCTCTCGAGCAAGCCAAAAATACAAGGGTAGAACTGTATTTGCAACTACAATTCTTAAATTAACCACAATTATTGATTGAACCCACTTCTGAATAGCATTTAAACTATCAATTAGCAATACGCATAAACTAAATCAGCCCATAATCACGCCCCTAGAATTGGGGTTTTAGCTAGACATCATAAAAAGAAAAAAACCGTTACCAAATTGAGTTTCCATCAATTGGGTAAGATCGATTTCGTCTTTACAATGGTCGAATTTGAAGAATCTCAAAGACCCACTTCCAATTTCTCAAAAGTGAAAAACTTCAATTCTTCAAAGCTAAAGGAAATCTAGAGAAAACTTGTCTCACAGTTCAAAACAAAATAAAAATCTGTTCTATAGAGTAATTGATATTAAACTAAATGTTCAAAAATGTATTTATATTCTCCAAAAATGTGTTGCAAAGAGTCACTCAGCGAAGTAAGTAGGGCTCGTCGAACCACTCGACGATCCTCCCTTTGGTCACTTCCATCACCTCTCTACCTTGGCCTTCAGCATCCTCAAGGTCTATAACTTTGGGCGATCCAAATCTGCATCGCGGAACCACTCGGCTATCCGCCGACTGCTCCTTTCTCTCGCCAACTTGGTTCTTTCTTTCAGGGCTTGGCACACTAGAATATTAGGCGGTCAAGTAGCTATTCGGCGACTCGCCAAGTGGACTTGGTGATCACCCGGCTTGCTTTTCTTCATTATTTCAACTTGCTTCATTCCTTTTTGCAAATCAGTATCCTTGCTTTGTTCCTCAATCCATATACCAGGAAATCAAGGCTTTTACATCAGTTATTGGCACAAAATAAGCATTTGAGGAAACTTAATCTATATATAAATAAAGACCTAAATGAGTCCAAATCTCGGACTCATTAACACCCCCAACTTAAACTTTTGCTTGACCTCAAGTAAAACTCAAGTTCAGCAGTTCAAAAAGGATGTCTCAAACAGTGTTACACAAGAGCCAATCATGAATGCACACAACAAGACTCAACTTACTCTTGAAAGGATCAATTGTACTCTCAAAGATTCAAGTTGTGACTCACCATTATCAAAGATTCTCAAGTTCTCAATACTTGTTTCAAATGCAAGTTCAAGCTCCACAAAGGTACTCAAATGCCATCACACAAAGATGATTCCATATTCACACACAATTGTTCAACATTTTATAGCTCCGGAATCACATATACAACTCTCACACTCACAAAGATGAACACATGCATGACTTCACTCATAGGTTTGCCCTTATTTTCCAATCAACATTCGCTTCAGCTCACTCAAGATCAAAAAGGTCTTTTCAAGGCTTGTAACAGGGCTGAGTGCAAATGTATGGTCATTTAAGCTCGATGGCTGCTATCCTCATGAAATGTGGTATTAACATCACTTTCTTTCCTTTTCTTAAACATTCTCATTCTTGCTCAAAATTCACCCCATTATTCACTTTTCATGGAATACCGGACAACCCATTTCTTTTGCAACTTTCATAAATTTTTCATTCTTCTATTCTCTTTTGTTTTGTATGGAGGGGTTCCATATTTTTCATAACCATGGATCAAAGGGGGACTTCTTTGCAATTGTTGATTTACCTTCTCCTTTCACCACACCCCTAACTTAGGCTTTTGGCCTAAGTTGGCTATTCAAACAAACCACACTTCATGAGGATTATGGGTGCATGGATAAAGAGGGGTTACAATTGCATCAAGTTTTTCCAATAAAAGGATAAGGCTCAAAAAGGGAGTTTAAGCAAGGTTCACACACACACAAGGTTGGACACAAAAAAGGTATATTGTCAAATTGTTTCTCCCTTAAAAATTGTTGCCTAAGATCATTTCAAGAGCTTGCATCACTTAGTCAACTGGACCAACGGGCCAAATTCTAAGTGTCATCACACAAAGTTCACGATAAGCTCATCACACAAGGCATTGGCACCAATATCAAACAAGACTCCACACTTTCGCTAGTGTGCAATGTTCATCACAAGAGACTCATTCAATATCCAACTAGTCATAATGAGATGCAAAAAGTTCACATATTATATATGCAAATTCATTTGGCCTCATCGTAGCCGCACATTCATTTTTGTTCGATTAAGAGCACTATTCAAGTCATCGGTATAAATCATAACCAATACTCAAATTTGCACAAAAATAACCACAATCAAACACAACAAGAGGTGGCAAAATTTTGTAGAAGGGTCAAAAACCATTGCATTCAAAACAAGGTGCCACAAGCTCAAACATCCACAAGACAGTGACAAAACATAAATAACAACACAAAAACCCAAAAGTTATACAAAAATGATAATCACAAGAGGTAGGTATGAAAATACCTCACCCACCACAAATAAAAGTAGTTGTCCTCAAATGCAACAAAATAGTAACAACAAATCAATAGAAATAACTAAGAGGGAGGTAAAGGAAGGGTCCTCTCTACACAGTTGCTCCATCTGTCAGGGCATTAGTTCCCGGTGCAATATCAGCACAACTGGCTCCACTAGGGTTAGCCATGGGTGTGTCTGCCAATGACATCTCCACAGCTGAATCTACCATGGCCTCTTCAATCTCTGTAAGGCCCTCGTAAGAAGCTTCCTCATCAACACCAAAATGCTCCTCATCAGTCTCAGCTTCGGACTTCTCAGAAGCTACCTCCTAAACTCTAGCATCATCCCGATGGTAGCCGGAGGCACATCTGTATCAGCTGGCTTATCAGAGATCTCCAGAGTCCCAAAAATCATGGACATATATGTGGACTTTAGATGGTCCACATCCTTCCTCACCTAAGTAATGGCAGCCTTTAGAATTGTCACCTCTTAAGTGACCCCTTGGCCTCACTCACGTACCGCTATCCTTCCCGCAAGGGCATCAATAGACACACTAAGAGGTGTTACAACAGCAGTGAGGGCTCTCTCAAGCATCTCGGGGATGGTGTCCTCAAGCCTGGAGGCACACCTATTACCAGAATGGGCTAGATGCCTCATCCGTAGTATCGCAACTTGGGTGAGTGGAGGTTGGGAAACATCAGCAGCACTAGCACCAAACCTAGGAGGCAAGGGAGCAGTAGAGGAACTAGAAGTCACAGAAGGGACAACACTAGATGTATTTAAGGGCCCAGGGCTGGAGTAGGAAATACTGCCTCTGAAGGTAGTGTATCAGTATCAACAATCGGGGAGGTGTCCACTGGGGCTGCCTTCTTGTTCTCTGCCTCATCCTTCAAGTACTTCGCCTCAAGGCACCGGATATCGGTAGAAGATGTGGGAATCACTTCCATATCCTTCTTCTCATCTCGAGGCACTCAAGCCCGTTTGCACAACTCAGTGATCAACACTAGAAAAGGAAGGGAGGTTTGACGCTACTTGGCCCTCATAGCCATCTCATGTGCAATGATCATACCCAAGTTTAGCTTTGTCCAATCAATGATGCAATCTACTTTCGCGTGGCGGAGGATAGACTCATTTTGGGATGGCATTGTCGAACTGCTGATAAAGTTAAACAAGTACCTTGCTTCTACATTGAGGTCCTTCTTTTCAATGAGTGCTCCAACCTCGATCCACTTAAGAGTACCATGAGATATCAGAGAAGCCAAACACTTTTTCATATTTTCCAATGTTTTTGTCTGGATCATGTATTGACAGTCATCCTCAATTTCTTTTGAACACTCCAATATTGCATTGATAGCATCACTATCACACTTCACTTTCTTGCCCCTGATAATCACGTAATCAACTGGCATGAATTTAGAGGCCTGCTTCTTCCCTTGTGGCACTAGGGCTCCGCAAGCGGTGTAGAATTCTTGGACCCATTTTGGAATGTAAGGACCACGGGGTCTAGTGAATATTTGGAACTTGTGGGACCTCAAACATCTCATAATCTCCGGGTGTGTGTCTATTACTCCATCAATAGACAACCTCTTCTCCTTGATGATGGTCCTCAATCCCTCAGTCTTCAATCTATTCATAGACTGGGGAGGAGGACCATGTGCCAGTGGTGCAGGGACCACATCCTGGTCTAGAGAGGAAGGATGAGTATGAGTCTCTTGCACCCTGATCCTAGACGGATCATTCATCCTCTTGGAGCGTAGTTCAGCACTCCGGGCCATCAATAGATCATCATCCTCAGGCTAAGAAGTGGTAGCCCGAGGATCCTGGTACTCACCCTCACTCTCAGAAGTGGTGAGGTGAGTGGCATATATCCCGTCACTATCGGAGCTGATCTCCGGTGACGTAGGAGCACGTGCATTGCCTTTCTCTTTGCCCTTCCCACATGTGGTAGGAAGTTTTGTTGCCTTTTTTCGGGATGCAGTTGCATCCTTATTCAAGGTAATTCCCTTTGCCCTCTTGCGGGACAACATTCCTCTACCTTCCACTTTTGGTCCAGCCATATCTTCAAAATATACTAAAAGAGTTATAATCATTCAAGAAAAGTTAAGAAAAATAGGTTGCAGACAGACTCGACGAACCAATCGGCGAGTCACCGAATCACTTTGGCGAGCTAGATCGGGCTCGCCGAAAGGATTGGCTTGAAAATTTTCTAGAAAAATGACCTGACGGCGATGGGTAGGCTCACTCGGTGAATCGCCGAAATCATTCGGCGAGCAAAGATTAGCCCGCCGAATATTACAACACATTTTAAGGGTTAGGGGCACAGAGAGGGCGATCAAAGAAGATATTCGGTGAGTCACTGAGTGCACTTGGCGAACTCAGGTTTCTCGCCGAAAGTTACAGAATCTCACTCAACAAAAGCACAAAATTAAAGGCGATCTGGGGGGACTTTGGCGAACCGTCGGGTGGTTCGGTGAGCTCGACCCAGCTAGCCAAACTGCCTAACGTGCCATTTTCAACCCCAACTTCCAAAATCCACCCCGCAGCCCCCAAAAACAAAATAAAACCATGCACATTCTCAATTAGACTGAGATTCATAAGACTCATGCCATCGGGGTACTTAGACTTTTCCCGGTTTGGTCAAAATTGGTCATTTGACGACTTTAGCCCTTAAAATTGACATCAAACACTCCATCATTGAGCAAATCACATAATTAAGCAGAATTTAGGTTACTCAAACTTCACCCGACTAGACCCAACAACAATTACGCACAACCCAACAATTTATGATCACTTTTAAAGCATGTAATTTGGGAAATCAACAACATAGGCAATTTAGGCATGATATTGAATTTAAAACAGGCAAACAAACACGATTTCAGAGAGGCCAAACACACATCAATAAGAACACTAAAATTGCAAATGAGTTTAACCACTAAATAAGATTTTGGGGTTCGGAAAACCAACCTTTAATGTTGAATATGAGAATTTGTAAAGCTAGGCGGCAAAGTATCCAACTCCAAACACCGAATCAACGACTAGAAAGCGGTAAAAATGCAAAAATATCAAAAATATAATGTGGGTGTGATTGTATGAAGTTAAAAAGTGAGGGAATGTGAAAGAGTTTGAAATTTTAAACCTTTGGCTTTTTAAAACCATTCAGTTTGCACCCTTTCTGCGATATTAGTCGACCTCACCGAACCACTCGATGACACGCCGAGTGGGTACTTACCTCGCCTAGTTTTATAGGACCTCCAGTTAATTTGGGGGTCCAAACGACAAACAAAGTTGGGCTCGCCGACCTGTTCGGCGATTCGCTGACTTTTCCATGGGACTGCCGAGTTTTACAGACTCCAACCTGATATTTTTTTTAGTCCAACAGCGGTCCAAGTCAGGCTCATCGGCCTCTTCGGTGAGTCGCCGACTGGATATTTTACTCGCCAACCTTCACTTTTCGATCACATTCCACTCTTTCACCTGCACAATCAATACACGATTATTCCAAAAATAAAAAGGAAGCAATAAAACTTGGGTTGCCTCCTAAGCAACGCCTTAGTTAACGTCATGGCACGACGCAAGTCCTTGCTCAAACCTCATTCTTGGGGTTCGCAATAGTGTTACTAGGTAAACCACATTTGTTGTGTCGGGTTTAAAATAAGAAGAAATTTGACCCATTTCGGTCTCCAACTGCTTGATAGAGACGGAATGAGAAGTCACCGTCTGGTTAAGGGTCGATTCATCTTCTTTTAAAATCATGTCGGACTTCTCAAACTTATTGAGGATACGAGAGGTCATATCCTTAGACCACCAACCCTCAGAATCTTTGGGCTTTTGACTCTCGTGGGGAGGAACATACCTATCCTTCTCCCCATCTTTTTCCTTCCAAGTGGGATTACGATCCCTTCACTCGCTATCACAATCTCTCCAGCCTTCATCCCTAATCAAACCTTGGTTACCATCCTACCTTGGGTAGTTAGCAGGATAACCTCCACTTTGGTTGGCTAGGAAGTTCACTTCTTCGTTGTACAATGCCTCAAACTTGGCCTCATCAGGGCTTGCACACCTAACACCCATAGAATTGACACTTCTAGCGCCAACTCCCATGACATTTTTGGCCAAAATGTCTAGTTGTGTCATCATCTTCGAAGGAGGAAAAAATCGCACTTAAAATGCGGGGACAAGCTCTTCCCACGAAGTGATGGTGTCTCTTGGCAATTTCGCCAACCACTTACATGTTTCTTCCATTAAAGAAAATGGGAACAACCTCAATCAGACCGACTCTTGGGATATGTTCTTGAAGGAGGACCCGTAAACATCAACAAAGTTCCTTATATGCTCATGGGGATCCTCATGAGCCAACCCACCAGACAACCCTTTTAATTGCAAGAGCTGCAACATGGTGCTTGTAATGTGGAACACAACGTTCCCTTCAGCCGGAAGCAAGTGAATGGCACCAATTCCACCCATTAGGTGAGGGTCATTAACATTTAGCTCATTCACATCATTGAGGTTGCCGATATCATCTTGGTGGCCTACTTGGTTACCATTGCTTCTGTTGACACTCATTTCCTCTATTTAAACAGCAACACAGAAACCAAAACTAAAAATAAGTAGATTCAACTATGACTAAACGAACAAAATTAGACTTCACTAAAAAAGGCTCAAACAACACCACTCCCCGGCAGCGGCGCCATTTTGATTAACGTTTCAAGGGAACTTCATCTAATTCTAAGTTTGACCGATCGCTAGTCAGTATATAACCTAACTAAATGAGTTGAGGTCGAATCCCACAGGGAGCAGTACGTGTTTAAGAATCAATTGAAAAGTACGAATATGGTCAAATCAGTCATAGGAATAAAAATTATCGAATAAAGACATCATTCAAATCAAGGGTTGACACGAATGTCAAATGGGGATTTTGGTTTTGATTATCAACTACAAACAATGGAAATCAATACGAAGTAACAATAATGAGACGGGTTCTTGGGATGTGATTAGATTATAGGCTAATATAGACAATTGGGTAATTGCAACTATTAGAAAAAAGATAAATATTAGTGAGTAGGCTAGACAATAGAGGAGGTAAACTTTCTCTCAAACAATTTACCCCGAATTATGTCGATTTTTCTCGAACAGCAGCAAGCATGCAAAATAAGAACAACCTACACTTTAGTCCATTCACTATCTCGAGCTGAATGCGTGGAAGAGGCTTTAGAATTCACTCTCTCTCGCTAAACCCATGACAACCCAATACCCACAGACCATCAATCAACAATCTTAGTTTTAAAACCTCTCTCTCTCGAAAGCCAAAAATACAAGGGTAAAACTATATTTGCAACTACAATTCTTAAATTAAACCATAATTATTGATTGAACTCACTTCTAAATAGAATTTAAACTAATAATTAGCAATACCCATAAACTAAATCAGCCCATAATCACATAAACACACCCCAAGAATTGGGGTTTTAGCTAGACATCATAAAAAGATAAAAATCATTACCAAATTGAGTTTCCATCAACTGGGTAAGATTTATTTCATCTTAACAATGGTCCAATTCTAAGAATCTCAAAGACCCACTTCCAATTTCTCAAAAGTGAAAAACTTCAATTCTTCAAAGCTAAAGGAGAACTAGAGAAACTTGTCTCACAGCTCAAAACTTAATAAAAATTTGTTCTAAAGAGTAATTGATACTAAACTAAATGTTCAAAAATGTGCTGCAAAGAGTCACTCGACGAAGTAAGTCGGGCTCGCCGAACCACTCTGCGATATGCCCTTTGGTCATTTCCATCGCCTCTCTGTCTTGGCCTTTAGCATCCTTAAGGTCTGTAACTTTGGACGATCCAACACTGCATCGCGGAACCACTCGGCGATCCACCAACTACTCCTTTCTCTCGCAAAATTGGTTCTTTCATTCATGGCTTGGCACACTGAAACTTTAGGCGGTCAAGTAGCCATTCGGCGACTCGCCAAGTGGACGTGGAGATCACCAAGCTTGCTTTTCTTCATTCTTTCAGCTTGCTTCGTTCCTTTTTGCAAATCACTGTCCTTGATTTGTTCCTCAATCAATATACCTAGAAATCAAGGGTTTTATATCAGTTATTGGCACAAAATAATCATTTAAGGACACAAAATCTATACAAATAAAGCCCTAAATGAGTACAAATATCGGACTCATCAACACCCCCAACTTAAACTTTTGCTTGTCCTCAAGTAAAACTCAAGTTCAACAGTTCAAAAAAGATTTCTCAAACAGTGCTACACAAAACTCAATCATGAATGAACACAATAAGACTCAACTTACTCATGTAAGGATTAATTGTGCACTCAAAGATTCAAGTTGTGACTCACCATTATAAAAGATTCTCAAGTTCACAATACTTGTTTCAAATGCAAGTTCAAGCTCAACAAAGGTACTCAAATTCCCTCACACAAAGATGATTCCATATTCACACACAATTGTTTAACACTTTATAGCTCCGGAATCACATATACAACTCTCACACTCACAAAGATGAACACATGCATGACTTCACCCATAGGGTTGCCCTTATTTTCCAATCAACAATCGCTTCAGCTCACTCAAGATCAAAAAGGTCTTTTCAAGGCTTGTAACAGGGTTAATTGCAAAGGTATGGTTATTTAGGCTCGGTGGCTGCTATCCTCATGAATTGTGGTATGAACATCACTTTATTTCCTTTTCTTCAACATTCTCATTCATGCTCAAAATCCACCCCATTATTCACTTTTCATGGAATACCGGACACCCCATTTCTTTTGCAACTTTCACAACTTTATTCCACAACTTTTTCATTCTTCTTTTCTTTTTTTTGTTTTGTATGGAGGGGTTCCATATTTTTAAAAACCATGGATCAAAGGGGGACTTTTTTGAACTTCTTGATTTGCCTTCTCCTTTCACCAGACCCCCAACTTAGACTTTTGGCCTAAGTTGGCTATTCAAACAAACCACACTTCATGAGGATTATGGGTGAATCGATAAAGAGGGGTTTCAATTGCATCAAGTTTCTTCCAAGAAAAGGATAAGGCTAAAAAAGGGAATTCAAGCAAGGTTCACACACTCACAAGGTTGGCCACAAAAGAGGTATATTGTCAAATTTTTTCACTCTTAAAATTGTTCCCTAAGATCATTCCAAGAGTTTGCATCACTTAGTCAACCGGACCAATGGGGCAAATTCTAGGTGTCATCACACAAGGTTCACGGTAAGCTCATAACACAAAACATTGGCACCAATATCAAAGAATGGTCCACACTTTCGCTAGTGTGCAATGCTCATCACAAGAGACTTATTCGATAACCGACTAATCACAACGAGATGCAAAAACTTCACATATTATCTATGCAACTTTATTTGGCCTCATCGTAGCCGCACATTTATTTTTGTTAGATTAAAAGCACTATTCAAGTCATTGGTATTGATCATAATCGATACTCAAATTTGCACAAGAGCAACCACAATCAAACACAACAAGAGGTGATAAAATTTTGTAGAAGGGTAAAAAACTGTTGCATTCAAAACAAGGAACCACAAGCTCAAACATCCACAGGACAGTAACAAAACATAAATAACAGCATAAAAACCCAAAATTTATACAAAAATAATAATCACAAGAGGTAGGTATGAAAATACCTCACCCACCACAAATAAAAGTAGTTGTCCTCAAATGCAACAAACTAGTAGCAACAAATCAATAGAAATGACAGAGAGGGAGGTAAAGGAAGGATCATGTCTACACAGTCACTCCATATGTCGGGGCATCAGTGCCTGGTGTAACATCAGCACTACTGGCTCCACTAGGGTCAGCCATGGGTGTGTCTGCCAATTAGATATGCGCAGCTGAATCTATCATGGCCTCCTCAATCTCTGTAAGGCCCTCGCAAGAAGCCTTGTCAATACCAAGCTGCTCCTCATCAGTCTTAGTTTTGGACTCCTCAACAGCTACCTCCTCAACTTGAGCATCATCCCCGGTGGTAGCCGGAGGAACATCTGTATTAGTTGGCATGTAGAGGATCTCCAGTATCCCAAAAACATATATGTGTACTTCAGCTGGTCCACATCCTTCCTCAGCTCAGCAACGACGGCCTTAAGAGTTGTCACCTCGTCAGTGGCTTCTTAACTTCACTCACATACTGATATCCTTGCCGCAAAGGCATCAATAGGCACACTAAGAGGTGTCACAATAGCAGTGAGGGCTCTCTCAATCATCCCAGGGATGGTGGCCTCAAGCCTGGAGGCACGCCTATCAGCAGAATGGGCTAGATACCCCATTCGTAGTATCGCAGTCTGGGTGAGTAGAGGTCAGGAAGCAGCAGTAGAACTAGCACTAGACCTAGGAGGCAAGGGAGCACTAGAGGAACTAGGAGTCACAGAAGGGACAACAATAGATGTACCTGAAGGCCTAGGGGCTGGAGTAGGCAATACTACCTCTGCATGTAGTGTATCAGTATCAACAACCGAGTAGGTGTCCACCAGGGTTACCTTCTTCTTCTTTGCCTCATCCTTCCAATACCCCACCTCAATGCGCTGGATATCGGTAGAAGATGTGGGAATCACTTCCACATCCTTCTTCTTATCTCCAGGCACTCAAGCCCATCTACACAACTTAGTGATCAACACCAAAATAGAAAGGGAGGTTTGGCGCTGGTTGACCCTTATGACAATCTCCTGTGCAATGATCATACCCAAGTTCAACTTTGTCCCATCAATGATGCAACCAAGGAAAGCTGCTTTCTCGTGGCGAAGGATAGACTCATTCTGGGATGGCATTATCGAACGCTGATGAAGCCAAACTAGTACTTTGGTGCTACATTGAGGTCCTTCTTTTCAATGGGTGCTCCAACCTCGATCAACTTAGGAGTATCGTCAGATGTCAGAGGACCCAACCACTTTTTCATATTTTCCAATGTTTTTGTCCGGATCATGTATTGACAACCATCTTTAATTCTTTTGAACACTCCAGCATTGCATTGATAGCATCACTATCACACTTTACTTTCTTTCCCCTGATAACCACGTAATCAACTAGCTTGAATTTAGTGGTCTGCTTCTTACCTTCTGGCACTAGAGCTCCATAAGCGGTGTAGAATTCTCGGACCCAGTTTGGAATGTAATGACCACGGGTTCTAGTGAATATTTGAAATTTGTGAGACCTCAAGCAACTCATAATCTTCAGGTGTTTGTCTATTAGTCCATCAGTAGACAACCTCTTCTCCTCGATGATTGTCCTCAATCCCTCAGTATTCAGTCAATTCATAGAATGGGGAGGAGGACCATGTGCCGGTGGTGCAGGGACCACAACCTAGTTTGGAGCGGGAGGAGTATGAGTCTCTGGCATCCCGATCCTTGATGGATCATACATACTCTTGAAGCGTAGTTCAACACTCTGGGCCATCAATAACTCATCATCCTCAGGCTCAGAAGTGGTAGCCCGAGGATCCTGGTACTCACCCTCACTCTCAGAAGTGGTGAGGTGAGTGGCATATATCCCATCACGGTTGGAGCTGACCTCCGGTGATACAGGAGCAAGTGGCTTCCATTTCCCTTTGCCCTTCCCACCTGTGGTAGGAAGTTTTGTTGCCTTTGTCCGGGATGCAGTTGCATCCTCATTCAAGGTAATTCCCTTTGCCCTCTTTCGAGGCGACATGTATCTACCTGCCACTTTTGATTTAGCCTTTTATGCAAAACACACCAAAAGAGTAAGAATCATTCAAGAACAGTTTAGTAAAATAGGTTGCAGGCAGACTCACCAAACCGATCGGGCTCGCCGAAAGGATTTGCTTGAAACTTTTCCTGAAAAATGGCCTGTCGGCGATGGGAAGGCTCACTCGGCAAATCACCGACAACATTCAGCGAGCAAAGATTAGCCCGCCGAATATTACAGTGCATTTTAAGGGTTAGGGACGTAGAGAGGGCGATAAAAGAAGACATTGGGCGAGTCGCCAAGTTCACTCGATGAACTCAGGCTTCTCGCCAAAAGTTATAAAATCTCACTCAACAAAAGCATGAAATTAAAGGCGATATGGGGGGAACTTTGGCAAACCGTCGAGTAGTTCGGCAAGCTCGACCCAGCTCGCCAAACTGCCCAACATGCCGTTTTCAACCCCAACTTCAAAAAATCTACCCCGCAGCCCCCGAAAACAAAATCAAACCATGTACATTTTAATTAGACTTAGACCCATAAGACCCATGTCAACGGGGTACTCAAACTTTCCCAGGTTTGGCCAAAATTGGCTATTTGATGACTTTAGCCATTAAGAATGACGTCAAACGCTCCATCATTGGGCAAAGCACGTCATTTAGCACAATTTGGGTTACTCATACTTTACCCGACTAGACCCAACAACAATTACGCATAACCCAACAATTTATGATCACTTATAAGGCATGCAATTTGGGAAATCAACAATTTAGGCATTATATCAAATTTAAAACAGGTAAACAAGCACGATTTCTGAGAGTCCCAACACACATCAATAAGAACACTATAATTGCAAATGATTTTAACCGCTAAATAAGAGTTTGGGGTTCGAAAAACCAACCTTTAATGCCGAATATGAGAATTTGTAAAGCTAGGCGGCAAATTATCCAATTCCAAACACCGAATCAACGACTAGAAAGCGGTGGAAATATAAAAATATCAAAAATATAGTGCGGGTGTGATTGTATGAAGTTAAAAAGTTAGGGAATGTGAAAGAGTTTGAACTTTAAAACTTTTGGCCTTTTAAAACGGTTCAATTCGCGCCCTTTCGGCGATATTAGTCGACCTCGCTGAACCACTCGGCGCCATGCCGAGTGGGTACATACCTCGCCGAGTTTTACAGGACCTCCAGTTAATGTGGGATCTAAACGGTGGTCAAGGTCGGGCTCGCTGACTTGTCCATGGGCCCGCTGAGTTTTACAGACTCCAACATGATAATTTCTTGAGTCCAACGACGGTCCAATTGGTGCTCGCCGACCTCTTCGGTGAGTCGCCAACTGGAAATTTTGTTGGACAACCTTCACTTTTCAATCACATTCCACTTTTTCACCTGCACAATCAACACACGATTATTCCATAAACAAAAACAAAGCAATAAAACTTTGGTTGCCTCCTAAGCAGCGCCTTAGTTAACGTCGTGGCACCACGTAAGCCCTCGCTCAAACCTCATTCTTAGGGTTCAACTTAGTGTCACTATGCAACCCTACTTGTTTTCTTAGGTTTAAATGGAAGAAATGTGACCCATTTGGGTCTCCAACTGCTTGATAGAGATGGAATGAGAAGTCACATTCTGGTTAAGGGTCGTTACATCTTCCTTGATTTCTTTAAAATATCTTATCGGACCCCTCAACCTTATTGAGAATGCGAGAGAGAATATCCTCAGACTGGTCACCCTTAGAGTCTTTGGGTTTTTGATGCTTGTGGGGAGGAACATACCTATCATTCTCTCCATCTCTTTCCTTCCGAGTGGGATTACGATCTCTCCACTCTCTATCTTGATCTCTCCAGCCTTCATCCCTATTCAAACCTTGGTTACCAACCTGCAATCATTTTCACCTCTTCTCAAGTCCTTTTTATCATTTTTCATTTGAGAACTAAAATTTTGATTAGTCAATCATTTTATTGGAAGCCCCTTTTTATTTCACCGAACTCTTTTTTTCATTACAATTTTTCAGAAGTTTCAGAAGTTTCTTCTTTTTTTTATAAATTTGTAACACACTTCAAAGTTGAGTCTCATATTATGTTTCTTTTTTTTCACTTGTTTTTCCTTCCTTCTTCCTTTCCACACCCCCAACTTAGGCTTTTGGCCTAAGTTTGCTACTCAAACAAACCAATACTTCGAAAAGGATTTTAGGTGAGAAGATAGGGTTGATTTGGCTCAAGAGGTTTCAATATGGTTGTCAACAAATAGTTTAGGCTCAAATGGTACCAAAATGGATGCACACCCTAAGAAGGTAGTCATAAAAGGATAAGAAAATTTGGGTTCCCTCTCAAAATTTCTGCCCAAAATCATTCCTTACACCTACCAAGGCTAGACAATTGGACTAACTAGGCAAATACTAGGATTTCACAAGTATGCTTCCAAGTAAAACCTTACCATACATGACACTTTAAACACAATCATTTAGCACAACCCAAAAAGGCCAAAAGCTTACGTGTGATATTTTTTTGCAAGGCTCACATCAAAACGTAGCTAGTCAATACAAGATTCAAAAAATTGCTCAAGAGTGCAACCACAATGATTTCTTCCTTGAAACAAACACTAAACAATATGCCCATCATGAGTTCTATTCAAGATATCGATATTACATGCAATCAATTCACAAATTATTATCAATGAAAACTCAAGTATTTTATGATTTCAAAAATGTATGGGGCAACACACACCATTAAATAGATCGTCACAGAAGCCTATAAAAAATTTCAACTAAAAAACCGCCAGGTACATTAATCATTCAAAATCTATGGACTATAACACACGAAAAATGGAAAATCCTTATTTTATGTACCTGGCCTCGTTTGAACTTAAAAATCCCAATATTTGACCTCTTCAAAGCCACGTAGTCTATCACGCTCTGAGCTACCCCCGAGACGCGGACACGGGACCTAAGATCACAAGTGATCCCAAGCTAACCCTGCTCGCATGACATGAGCATACTAAAGATAATAATAACTGATGCGGAAGCTAAATCATAAATAAAACTGAAATTATGGGGAAGACCCATATACTAAAACTGAATATATAATCTGGAGTTTAATACAAAAGAAAGACCAAACTAAATAACTAAGCTTCATCTACCTATATCTTAAAATAGCCTCTAACTGACTAGAAATGCTGGGACATGCCCTAGCTAAGTCTAGCAAAATTGAAACTAAAGGACTAAAATACTAAAAAGATAACATGACTATTGTCCTCGAAGAATGAGGACTCATCGCTGATACTATTGAACTGGAGATCGGGATCCGATCTAAGCGTGATCTGATTGCTGGGGACCTAAACCTACATCACAAAAACATGTAGCGCAATATAATCGTCAGTACTTGAAAGGTACTAAGCATGCATGATAGAATAAAGTTGAAATAAACACATAACTGAACAAGCAATAAAGCAAGTGCATAATCTGAACATGATATAGATACTAAATACTGAGCTAACTGAATGAAATCATCAATTTATAACATACTGAGATTGAATATTGCCTGAACTGAAATGGTCAATGCAATAGACTCTGATTGAGCTGCAGGAGCTACTAATAACCGATAATAAAACCACATGAGCTAAATGTGGAGTTTGATGTATACGCCCCATTGAGACGACCCAATACACCCGGCCAAAGGTGTAGAAGCATGCTGGCGTGATCACTAAAACGATGCCCACAGAGGGGACTTACAACCTACGTGGCTAGTAGTTTTAGGATTGTTTGGGTGCACTGAACCATAATCCAACTTTGTATTATGCTACTCCCAATAAATTAAGTGATTAACACATTATGAATGAATTACTGTAATAAACTGGATAGCTCAAAATGACATGCAAACTGAGAATGCGCATAAATAACTGATAATGACACATTTCAAATTGAGGCATGTATATCTGAAATAACTGAAATATCTGGCCTAACATGTATAATTCAAGAACTAAAGAACTACAAAGCTAGGGTTCTGAAATTCATGCAATAGACTGATTAATAACATACTAATCTGATTTGGATCATTCTAACATCTAAGAACCCAATAATGCTAACATTCAAGAGACTTTAGGTCTAGTTATAATAAGGGAATTAGGAAACTGACTGAAAACTGTGGACCTAATGGGTAAAAGGAACCCACTAGTGAAATTACACATATATGGTGACAAATTCCACAGAGAAATCTTTCGACTACGATGCTGGAACTGGAGGAAACTTGTTGAGTTCTTGAAATTAGGGTTGATCACCTTTTTCTCACCTTTCGCTTCTAATTTTATAAGTTTTGATTAAAGATCTAACTTGGGTAAGTTCTAGTTATGTTTCTAGGCTTATATTGACTAAACCCATGAAATTTAGGGTTAAAATGACATCGTTTAGATGTCCAACGAATAATGAAAAGACCAAAATTACCCTGACTTAAATTGTAAACGGGCTGACCACTGCCACCTTCACGGATCGTAAAAGGGACCACGGACCGTTAAGTCGGTCGTGGTCTAGACTTGGTGACTACTAATTGAGGGTCTGAGTCCACAAGCCCTACCATGGCTCGTGTGAATGACCATGAACCGTGAAGTGTCTTTGGTCTCTACTTGGGTTGTGGTCTGGAGGAACAGGCTAGGGGGCTTACTGGCAAGGCCTCACGGTCCGTGTGAAGGACCACGGACCATGAAGGTCCTCGTGGTCCTCACTTAGGCGTGGGGGTCTAAGGGGTTGGCTAGGGAGGTTCACTACCTCGACTCTACGGGCGCCACCACGGCCCGTCATCAAGACCACGGACGGTGAAAGTGCTCATGGTCTGATGTCTGGGCCTGGTGACTTCCAAGTCAAGACTATGGGCAGGTCTACGGACCATGGAACCTATCATGATCCATAAACCCTATCGTGGTTCACTTCTTCAGGTATATTTCTGCAATTTTTTTCTAGGTCTGGTTTTTGAGGTGTTCCTATATCTCCCCCTTGGGATCATTTATCCTCGAATGAAGACTAAACTAGCTGAAATGGAGGGAATGAGTTGCAACCCTACCACTAAACATAGAAGGCTGATTTCTGACTGAACTAAGTTACAAAAACATGAAAATACACAGAAAATGCAAGTACAGACTGAAGGAACATGATACTAAGACTGATTTCATGCATGAATGAAAACTGAAGAGGAACTATTACCTTAAGATGGAATGGATTCGGAAGGAAAGTGGTGAGGATACTTGGCTTTCATGGCTTCTTCTGCTTCCTAAGTAGATCCCTCTACGGACCGACTCCTTCACCAAACCTTGACTGAAGCGACTTCATTATTTCTCACTCTTCTAACCTGAAGATCAAGAATCTCAACTGGTACATCCTCATAAGAAAGGCTATATTTTACAACCACACTCTCTAATGGCACCACAAATGCTGGATCACCCACATACTTCTTCAATAGTGAAATGTGAAAGACTGGATGCACTGCTGCTAAATTTGCTGACAACTCTAGCTCATAAGCCACCTTACCAAACCTTTTCAGGATACAGTAAAAGCCTACGTATCTGGGGACTGAGCTTTCCTTTCTTGCCAAATCTCATCACCCCCTTCATAGATGACACTTTTAGGAAAACCCAATCATCAACTTGGAACTCTAGTTCTGTCACGCCCCGAGACTACCCCCAAGACGCGGACACGGGACCTAGGACCACAAGTGATCCCAAGCTAACCCTGCTGGCATGATCATGAGCATACTAAAGATAATAAACTGATGCGGAAGCTAAATCATAAATAAATGAAAAGATG
>JAJOOO010018459.1:0-19118 GCA_029582685.1 Solanum piurae | reverse complement strand
AGCGAGAGAAAATTGTATATATACATATATTTTCGTTCCCCTCTCCCAGATCTCGCTCGCCACTCTCCCAGATCTCGCTCGCCACTCTCCCAGATCTCACTCGCCTCTCTCACTTTATACAAAACACAAATGTATACATTGCGTTTGTGTTTGTATAAAGCGAGAGAAAATTGTATATATACATATATTTTCGTTCCCCTCTCCCAGATCTCGCTCACCTCTCTCACTTTATACAAAACACAAATATATACATTGCGTTTGTGTTTGTATAAAGCGAGAGAAAATTGTATATACAAATACAAATGCATATATTTTCGTCCTATACACTTATGATTATACAAATACGATCTTTCCCTGCCCAATTTTTTTTTGTCTTTCTCTCTTTTTCGCTTTATACAAACACATATTATATAATTGATCTTTTGTATATGTATACCGAAACAAAAACATATTATACAATTGCTTTCTTTTGTCTATGTATAACGAAATATACATATTTATGTTTGCTATGGAGCGCAATTATGCAAACTATAGCTATAACATACAAATATGATTTTTATGTTTGCTATATGTGAAAGTTGCTCTTAAAAATATACTCTTAATTTTAAAAGAATAATAGAGAATTAGAAATCTACTTTGGGCTGTCCTAGCTGATTGGGCTTGGTGGGCTAATGTCTATCAGCCTTAGAGTTGGATCGTGTGACCCAATTGAATGTATGGGCTACTTGATTGCTAAAAGCGGAGTGGACTGTATGAGGCTAGTTTCACAGAAAAACGAACAACTCCTTCTTAGCGGTGGAATGATAACGAATTGGTGCCTTTCAAATAGAGTTGTGTATCGATTGATTTGATTCGATTTTGAAGGTTGTCGGTTTAATTTATCAGTTTGTAAATATGATAAATTGTTAAGATATCAACTTACCAACACTACATAAAAAATTATCTGTAGCAGCAATTAATTAACGGCAATAGCTTAATTGCCACTAAATATGTACTTTTAACGGCAATTAGCACTCTTTGTATATGTCCCTAAAGTCTTTAGCGACATTGGATCCAATGACAATTAACTAATGTCGGTAAAGACTTTAACACTATTTGTTTAATATGTATATTTATTGCCGCTAAAATGTATTTTTGTTATAGTGCAATTATTGAGTTTATTGTCTATTGATCATTATCAGTTCAGTTATATGTTTAGTCTTTAATATTTCGCACCTAAAAAATCATTGAAAATCAGTTTAGAAAAAAATGATAAACCAAATGAACCATGCACGTGACTTGAAAGATTGCATCTTGCAAAAGAAAAAACTAGCACATTGTAGAATAATCGACAGTTTGAGACTATTAAAAAATGAAAGCATGATACTAATTCCTAAATCAACGACTCTATATATTAACTGGTATGAATATAATTTATTATTATCAATTAAATCGCTAAGAAAAAAACTCAACTTTAAAAAATTGATAACCCAATATAAAACAAAATCAAAACTATGATCAAATTGCTAAATCAATAATCAGTTACAGGTAAATAATTTTTTTGGTTTGAATTATTAATTTCTGTTCAACCCCAACAATGGCACAGATTCCTCCACTTAGACCGCTATTTTTAGAAAAGTAAGAAAATGAAGAAAAGGATAAGAAGCACCCTCCCTTTTTGTCTATTAGATAAATTTATATTTAATTAATACTATAAGATCAAATGTAGTTTTGTCTTTATGAAAATAATTCATCATTTGAATGGAATTCCAAACAATTGGAAGATATAAATATTTAGAGAAATTTGTTAATGAAAATTATAAAGAAAGAAAAGAGGAATGTGAGAAAAAAATACACAGAATAAGAGAGACAGATATATAGAGTGGGTTGGGGGATAGTTACATTTTGTATTTTTCATTTTTATTACTATAAAAATTAATAATATTTTCTTTATATAGCATAGCTAGGTGATTTTCTTATACTAACTTACGTAAATCTCCTAAAATTTATTAGAGTCGTTTAATTAGGAATAAGTTATTTTCCTAACTAGTTATCTCGAAATAAATTTTTTTTCGTTACATATGGAATGTTATGATAAAATAAATTTAAGGACTATTAATATTTCCAGTCAAACTTAGACTAAAATATAGTAATTAAAATAAAATAACCCTATATTTTATCCTAAAATTATTACACCTTATATCTCGTACCAATCATTACCAACGGTTTTAAAAAAGAAATCAAATTAGCCCAAAAATAAAATGTTAATCCATGCTGATCATGTATAAATACGATATAAGCAGAATAAAATAGCCATCTAATGATTAATTGAAAGGGAATTTCACCATTCCGGCACCGGATCCATTTTCTGGAAGGTTTTTCCCCGGAGAGAGATTGCTCCGACTTTCTCTCTCTCAATCTTAAGGTATTTCATCTCTTTGCCTTAAATTTCCCCTGCGATTCGTGTAAGAATTTGATACATTTTGGTGTTTTTTTATAGCAGGCCCTGTGATTTTTTTTATTTTCGTCTGTTCGTTGTTTATAGTGGCAGCATTGTTTCTAATCGGATCTATTTCAGCTTGGTTCATCCAATTCATCGCAATCGCATGCATGGGGTAATGTATTTTTGGTCTCTATCATAACTTAATTTTTATTTTATTTTTTGGTTTATTCAATTAGGTTTTTTTTTTGTTAAGCGTTTGAGTAGACATGGTTCCTGAGGAAAGGATATAGAATTTTTATCTATGAGTATATGACAATCATCTGAATTGGGCTTCAATATAAATGGATAGAGAGTATTTATACAGTTAACCCAACTAGTTTAGGGTTAAGGTGTTCTTGATTGAAATTATAACTTTGAATAGTGATGGCCTTGAGGACCAGGCTTGTTGTTGTTATGAGTGAGTTAGAATTATTCTTTTTTGACTTCTAAATATATTTCCAAATACCCTGAAAGCAGCAAAGAAAGCCCCGCACACTTGTTATATCTACAAATGCTTCATCCTAACCAACTATACCTGATATAAAGCTGTTCTATAAAAGTTCAAGACAAGAAGAAAGCAGGAAAAGGATAGGATTGCTTAAGGAAAGGAGTAAGTTTTAGTTTTTACCCAATAGTTGTTGAACTCGAGGTTGGTAATAAACTGAAGCTGCTCAGTTTTCTAGCGTAGCGGAGTGAGATATATTGAAGGAAGGAGAATAAACTTAACCTTCAACCACAAATGGGGTCCTTTAGGCAGCCGATTGCCCGTTTGCTTCCACTGACTTACATTGTGAAAGCCCATCAATGAAATAATGAAATGAATCAATGACTGGGGAAGTACCTAATTTTCCCAAAAATTTGTAATCCAGAAATGATGTGTTTTTATAACTTTTAGGTTTTCGATTCTTTTATTTCTTTATGAAGTAATTGTGAATAATGGTGGACCAAAAGATGGTTAATTGAGGGATGCAGAATAACTTTTTATTCATATAATTTTTATACTTTTTGAAAAACTTGAAACGGAATTAGTGGTGGCTAAGCTAATAATTAGCTCAAAGTGTGTGTAAGAGCTAATTGTCGCAGGAAAGCTTGTCAGCTTAAGTTAGCATTTTCTTTTCTAATTTAATTTCTTATTTCCTGTTATTTCATTTTCAGCACACTTCATGTGGACGTAGCAGGTAGTATAAGAGCTCAATCAAACACTTGTATTGCACCATGATAAATGATAATACAATCTGCTAGTTTTCTCCCTAAACTTCTCCTCATCTATATTCTTTTCTCTTATTCTTCTCTTCTCTGTTCTTCAATACCAATAATTTGGTATTAGAACCATTATTAACATGTTTTTAAATGCAAAAATGTAGTTCACTTGTCTCTGAGGATTTAGTCTAGGAGTTTACAGTAGTTAAAACAATTACTTTCCTCAAAATGTAGGTCTCAAAGTTATTTACATCAAAAGGTAATCAAACATAAATCTTGATGCTATTTGTTTAAATCTAGTCTATTCAATGACAGAAGAATGTTTACTAGTAATTGGTGTTACACTGACCTTGTCATCACATAGTCCAAAATCCCAATCTGTCCATTCGTATGTGCTCCATAAGTTTGTAACTTATTAAAGCAATAACCAAATGAACTATATGTAGTAGTATAGCCTCTAAACCTCATTAAGAAATAGGTCGATATTGTTTTGATGATCTCTGGAAGAGTCGATCCTAATGAGGTGGAAATGTTATATCCTGCTTGCCCTATAGCCATTTATCCTTTCCGTTGTTTACGCGCCATGGAAATTATTTTTGAATTTTCTGACTAGAAGACGTCTCTTTTACGTATATGTATCCTAATTGATTCTTACAGAACAAATGTCATTTGTAACAGTGCAGTGGTTGTTTGGGGTCCGTTAGTAAAATCAAATTAATTTCTTCAGTTCATGAGCCTCTGAATGAGAAGAAACATCTAGATCATTTAGTACATAAAGCTAAACTGTCGGCGGATTTTTGGACAACCAGTACCCGTGACATGGACAACTACAGTGCAGCTCAATCACAAGGAAGCATCTCGTCAATTAGTACATCTACTCAGACACCCGATGCTCATGGCGCTGCAAATACAAACAACCATTCTGAATTTGTAAATCATGGTAGGTATTGGATCTTCTCTTGCTCACAACTTAATATTATTCCATGCCTTTTTTGTTATCCTGGTTGTTAGATGAACCACAATGTTCTCATTGAAAACTCTTTATTTAACATCACCAGTATAAGAGATCTCAGTTGTCAAATGAGAACTTTCGACCGCTATAGCCGTACTCATGCTTCAGCAATAGATTTCTTTCTTTCCTTCGTTCCCCGGTGCCTCTCTTTATCTTTTTTGATGCGTTAGACCTCTGGTTAGCCATGGATCATATCTGTCATTATTCTTTTAGAAATGTTCCCTACAATGCCCCTGGTGTTTTATGGTAGTCTTCAACACAAATAAGACCTGACGAGCAAATATGTGGCAAGAAAGTTACTGCATTTGGTAAATCTAGTGGGTACTTTTTTTTTATTTTTTATAAAGTAGTGGTTACTTGTTATTAAATATCAGTAATTTTTAAAAAAAATTTCAAATACCAGTTCTTGAGAATCTGGATGTTCCAGATAGTTCCTGCTAATCCCCTTGGCCCTCAGAGATTTTTTAAAAGTTTGTGAACTTGCTCATTGTGTCTGTGTAAAAAGGTCCTAAGAGTAAGATTGATCAGCCAATAGGTTTTTGAAAAAATATATTTCTATGAGTTAACTTATGCAGCTAGTTCTTTTTTATCAGGATTTATTCGCTGGAACCAAATCAGACAGCAATGGGTCGGACGTAAAAGTCCCGAGAAGCAACCAAAACAGCTTCTTGAACCCAAATTAAGGTTAGATGTTATAATTTTTTACTATAATTTGACTACAAATGATATAGTATTTCAAGTTTTATGTTCTCATTAACCGAGGCATGATCTGTTTTCAGTTTGTCCTAAATTTTAATTCTTTGATTAAAAATGAAGAAATTAATCAGTTATCATGCTAGGCTGAAACTTATTTGGGTTGGGTTGGGGGGAAGGTGCTTGAGGCCTGATTTGGAAGAATGGAATCTTAAAGATATGTTACTGGATTTGGTGCATTTCTTTTGGCATGGGTTTTTGTCTAGGTATTTGAGTGTGTGAATTCTGATCATAAAATGTACCATTCTAGAGCTCTGGCATGGCAACTGTACAACATTTCACTACATCTTCTCTCTTCACAAACTACATCCAAACAAAAGAGTCGAAAGGACTTCTGATAGGATTGATTTTTATTTGGCAAGTTGGAATACCAAAGGAGTATAATCAGCAGTCTATTAGTTGGATCGAAGACCTTTTGGTTCAGTGATCTTGTTTAATTGAGACCTACTGTTAACTAATTCTAAAATTCAAACTCTATAGAACTCCTTAAAGGTAAATATCCAATGTGAACATTGTTGAGAATATAATTAAATAATAAAAGTGTGTTCACTCTAGCAGCTTAAGCTTTTAGATGAGATGTTCATACACTTCAACAGAGTATCAGAGCAGGCAGAGGTCCGGAGGTCCGGAGATCAAATCTCACCCCCACCCATATCAAAAAGAAGTTCCACGTGCTTGGCCCTTGAAAAAAGAATCTGGTCAGCACGTGAAGGGGCGTGTTGAGAATATAATTAAACAATATAAGTGTTCTCTCTCTAACAGCTTAAACTTTTAGATAAGATGATCACACATGTCAACAAGCATGACAGTCCTTGGAGTTTAGGTGTGGCTCTTTGACATGGCGATATATTATCAGTTGGTTAACCAGACGGTACTGTAGTCATCTTCTGTAGTACCAATTTCTATGTGATGGTTTTAGGATTTCCATTTAGTGTTGGGATAGGAAGGTCAAAATTATGCCTAAATACTTTCCCAAGGTTGGTCCTACATTAAGATTAACAACTGAAAGAGGAAAGGCTGCAGAAGCCAGAGAGGATGATGCTTGTCCGGGATTTGCATGGGTATGGAATTCAGATGTTCAGCATGGATTTTTGAGGAATAATCACGCTTGGATATTTTGTTCTCTGCTCAATTAAATGTTTTCTATTGATGGATCATACTTCAATAGTAATTTTATTTTTGCAGTTGGAATGCGACTTATGATAGTCTGCTGGGTAGCAACAAGCCATTTCCCAAGCGTATCCCACTTGCTGTAAGTCTGCTTGTTGAAAAAGCTTAAAATGTATTGAATGCTTCTCATACTGTGCTCTATGCAACTTTCCAGCCGTTCTAAACATGTGTTTTATTTAACTGTTGTCGGCTCATCATATAAAACGAACAGGAAATGGTAGATTTTCTTGTAGATGTTTGGGAGCAGGAAGGAATGTATGATTGAGATGTGTTGCAAGCTATAAGGTTGCGGATGAATCATCAAGGGAGAGTAGTAGCTTTTTAGGATGATGTAAACTTGATTTGCTTTGTGACAAAGAGGTTTCTGAATATATGGGGTGTTTTGTAAAGATATATATGTAACCTACCTTTTGTACATTTAAACAAACTATTGTGCTAGGGAAAATAATGAAAACTCGTTCAACGATCTTTTACACCATGGGATCTTCCACATTTAAGCCAGCCAAATTTGTGAAACTCTCTTTGAAGTAGTAGTTATCTCATCGATAAGCAATCACCTTCCACCAAGAGGGGTTAGTTACCTCTTCGGTAGAGAGATTGTTTTTTGTAGACCCTTGGCATTATGTCATCAAATTATGTAAATGTCTGTTACGAGAGTGGTTGTTCTTGTTCTCACCTCTTGTTATCTTATTATGGAAGTGAACTTACCTAGATAATTATGATGTGACCAATCCGACAAAGAAGCATGGTAGATCGATTGATGTGAGTTAAGTTTAGACAAATAAGGATATTGATAAAACACAGAGAAATCAGAAATTTATGGTGTGAGTTGTAAAGATAATGGCACGAGAACGGTATGATAATTAAGTTAACACATATTCCATCGTTGTTGTCAATTAAAACTATTACATGTTTTGGCCCTTTTTGAATGAAGAATAAGTGCAATCCATGGGGACAAATCAATATGGAACGCAGAATAGATTCTGCCAAAAAAATAATCGATGTTAGTATTCAGCCTGGAAGAGGGACCTCTTTTCCTTTGTACTTTTGTGTTCGTGTCGTCGTTGCATTTAAAGTACAATATATGTGAACATTTAGATTATATTTATTAACTAAAAATCCTTTATTACTCTTAGAATGACTCAATAGAATTGATAGCCTAAAGTCAAAATATACTAGAAGACTTTTAAACTTTTTTCATAAAATTCATACGATAATAAGATACAAAAAAAAAGGCATAATACATAAACATGACCTTTAACTTGGCATCAACTGACGACTATGACCTTTCACTTTGGATGTGTACAATTAAGCACTTAAACTTGTATAAAATTGAACAAATAGACACATCTGTCCTACATGGCACCCTACATGGAAATTGTGTCCTACGTGGCGTCTTACATGTATTATGTCATGTAGGACACGTCTGTCTACTTATTCAATTTTATACAAGTTTAAGTGTCTACTTATGCATACTCAAAGTTGGAGGACATAATTGTCCGCTGAAATCAAATTAAGGATCATATAAAAAATAATCATATGACTTTAATTTAATGTTGAGAGTGTGATGTGATGTATGAGTGTATCAAGATATCAAAATTCTCCGCTATACGGAAAAAAATGGTGTTTATTAAATGGAAAAACATAGATGAGTAATTCCATTATTCGCGATTTTTGAACCTTACAACACTGACCTTAAGATTTTCTTCATTAAAAAGATGAGACACAAAGTAACTTTTAAAAAAAAAAGATATTAATCAATCAAACATAGCAAAAGGAAATAGCTAATTCAGAGAAATCTAAGTTAAATTAACAAGTGAAATGGCTTTGTCCAACAAAAGTTTTTATAATATAAGTTTATGTCTCAAGTGATATAACTTTGTTGATTCTGAAATCAATTAAATTTATGTCTCAATCTAACGTTGCTCATCATCACTTTGTTGTTGAGAGAGCGACGCCAGAATGATTATGGGCCGTCCCCCAATTTTTGGGCCGTCGAAATGTCCAAAGCAAAACCCACGAGGTTCATGAATGGTGTCGGAATAGCATTGGATGTAATTTAACAAGTAAAACAAGCAGAGAGCAACCTCCCAACAGCTGATTAGTACTCCCTCCGTCTCATTTTATGTGACACTTTTCGAATTTCAAAATTCAAATAAATCTAATTTTTACTGTAAGTTTTTCATATATCTTTTAAACATTTTAAATTATCAATTATTGTGACTTATAGTACTTTTTACATAGTTTACAAATATATAAATTTCATCTAATTTTTTTTTGAAGATTCCGTGCGCAAATTCTCAGTCAAACTTAAACTATTTGACTATCAAAAAATGAAAAGTGTCACACAAATTGAGATAAAGAAAGTATATATTTAGATTAGTGATTGTAAATAGTCGACCTTCTTTTTATTTTAATTTATGTAGCATGTTTTGAAATTTTAGAATTCATAATATTTTAAAATATATATTTTTCATTATATTGATATAAATATAATTAACATCTATGGTATTATGAAGCAACATCCAACATGGGTGTGTTTCCCATTTGAATAAAAATATATATTTAAATTTAAATTTTAAGATATTGAGGTGATCGGAACTAATTTAATTAGTTTCAACTATTAGTCAACTTATTCTTTGAATATGAATTAAAATGTCGCATAAATTGAACGGACGGAATAAGTTTTAAGTATTAAAATTAATTTTATAAATAAACATATACATAGTTGGATAGTGTTGAAGTGTGTGACCATCTCATCTAAAAGCTTAAGCTGTTAGAGAGAGCACACTTTTATTATTTGATTATATTCTCAACACACTCCTCATGTGTGGGCCTGAATTTTTTTCATGGGCCAAGCACGTGGAAATTCTTTTTGATTTGGGTGGCGATGAGATTCGATCTCAGGACCTTTGCCTGCTTTGATACCATATTGAAGTGTGTGACCATCTCATCTAAAAGCTTAAGCTGTTAGAGAGAGCACACTTTTATTATTTGATTATATTCTCAACAGATAGAATATAAGTGTTGACACTAAAAAAAAAAAAAAACAATTTTCTATTAAATAAAGAAGTGTTGATAAGCTACACTTTTTTTTGTTGTCGTCGAAATGACTAATTTATTTAATAAAATACTATAAATTTAAAAGTATATTTGTAAGGAAAATGAGAAGCAAAGCAACGGATACAAATTTATAAATTTTAAATTGTGAGCGTCAAATCTCCGGATGCAAAGATAACGTTTTCCTTATCAAATCAATAATGGGCACTATAGTACTTATTTATTATACAGTAATATTTCTATAAAGTAATATTTCTATAAATATTTGGTTAAAAAAATATTAATATAAATAAAATCACTTATACTGTGATATGTTCGTCACATGAATCAATTATATGGTTCCACATTATTTCTTCTCAACGGTTAATAACTATTGAAGTATTGATTTTATTTGTTTATTATATTAAAAAATATATTATTATTTTGTCACATGCAGCAATTACATCGTTCCACATTATTTCTTCTCAACGCTTCATAATTACAGAAATTTTGGTTTTATTTGTTCGTTATTAAAAAAAATATTATAGTATTATTTTTGTCACATGCATCAATTACATCGTTCCACATTATTTCTTCTCAACGGTCCTTAATTACTGAAGTACTCGTTTCATTTGTTCATTATATTAAAAAAATGTATTATTATTTATTATTATTTTCATCACATGCAGCAAATACATCGTTCCACATTATTTCTTCCCAACGGTCCTTAATTACTGAAGTACTGATTTTATTTGTTCATTATATTAAATAATAAATTATTATTTTTCTTTTGTCAATTTTGGTATATATATATATATATATATATATATATATAATGTTTTATCCTCAATATCAATGATCTATTTTCCACAATTTTTAACTATACATCAATTAATATGAATATAATAACAGAATGGTCATGTTAGTATTTCTTAAGAGGCTTAACCCATCGGTGACCCCCTAAAATTGACAACAATTTTTTTCACTTAGACACCTTAACTAGACTTTTTTCACTTTAGACACTTTATGTCATGCCCCATTGTGTTATTTTGACACTTTTTCCATAATTTTTTGTTGACCTTACGCGCGTGTTGACCAAGCATATACACATGGATTAAATGACCAATTATGTCATGCCATCTCATTTTAAAGCCATGTCATTAAACACACAAAAATAAATTTTAAAAAATAAAGGTCAAATCGAAAGGGTTTTGAGCAATTAAAAACAAATTATTTTAAAGATTTCCTCTCCCACCCCTCTTCCCCCACCCATCCCGATCATCTTCTTCATCAAAAATTTCTCACCACAACACAATCATCTTCTTCAGATTTCTCCTTTTTCATTTTCTTTTCGCCCATTCCCACTCTATTATCTTCTCCATCATATTCCCCATTTTCATGGTCTTTTTCGTAATACCCACTTGATTTCATCGTCTTCTACACCATACCTTTCTCCTATTTCTTCATTTAATTTGGTGTCTAAATATGAAATTTGAGAAATTATAATGGCGATGTGAATATGTTAAAATCGTGATTGTAGATTTTTTTATATACTTAATTTTATTCTCCCTTCTTTTAAGAAAAAGGGTTACATTCTTAAAGGTGTTTTGCTGAACAATCGGTACCATTTCAAGTCTTTTTTATCATGTATTGTGTTCAATAATATTAACATTATGTTTTTCCAACACATATAATAGAAGGTTTGAAAGAAGTTTTTAATGGATTTTCCGGAAATTTTTGAGAGAGAAAATGTAAGAAGACGTACTAGCTGAAATTGAGGAGAAAGAAGAGAAAAAAATAAAATAAAATAGGCTAAATAAGCCTAACACGCGCCATCAATGAGTGTATCACACTCACTTTACCACGTCAGCAAAACGTGTCAAAATGACATAATAGGGAGGGACATAAAGTGTCTAAAATGAACAAAGTCTAGTTAAGGTGTCTAAGTGAAAGTTGGTGTCAACTTTAGGGGTCACCGATGGATTAAGCCGAACATGCAAAATCTAAAATGCACAATTACCAAAAAGGAAGGAAAGGTGTGATTTTTTCCTCTATAAAATCCTAGATGTTTTTTTCAAAGAGAGACACCAATTTAATTAAATGTATCATTCTCCTAATTCTATGGGCCGGGAAGCTCACCTGATTTCGTTCCATCTCTAAGCAGATCACGTTATTAAGAAGCTCATTATCGAGTTTTCTTTCTCTATTGTGTTAAATTTAATGTCAAGTCAAATTGAATCGAAGAAATTACCTTCTTCTTTTCAATTTCTTTTTTCTATTTTCTTTTTTAGTCTGTTTCAAAAAAAATTATCTTTCTTTTTTTTTGTCAACTTTTCAGTTACAACTTTCCACGTGATATGTGTATTTGACATATCTTTAGTTTATGAGCACAAAATTCAGAAGTCTTTTTTACTTTCTTAAATTATGTGTCAAGTCAAAAGATTACGAAGAAATTGAAACGAAGAAAATAGTAACGTTCTCCGCTATAAAATCGTGGATGTAACTAAGATATTCATCAGGACACCAAATTTATCTCTCTCCTAATATACAATGTTATTAAGAAGCTCATCATCATCGAGTTGCATACTTAATTCATGGATATCCAACGTCAGGACCCCATTATCAACGTCCACTCAGCTTAATTATGATGAAAACTATTGTTATTACAATATGCGAGAAATGGACGACCCTGATCATAAGAATAACAATAATCCCATGAACAAAATAAGCATAAGGAATTCTTATTCCAACATAGAATTATCATCATCAACTTATAATGATGAAGTTAAGACGACGACATTGGGATCATCGGAGGATTATTGTGTTGCACCGGAAGACGGAGGCGGAGGTAAAGTATACAACGGTGGCCGGTGGACCGGTGGTGGCGATGGTGGGGATGATTTTGGTTCGGGTTTGGGTTCAGGTTCCGATGATTCAAATGGTTGGCATGGGAATAAAAATACAGAAGCATATTACAAGAAAATGATCAAAACTTACCCGAGAAATGCACTTTTACTCGCAAACTACGCAAGGTTTTTGAAAGAGGTATGTAAACTTTCATGAATTAACATTATATCCCTCTGTCCCTAATTATTTATCCATTTTTGAATTGACACACTTATTAAGAAATCAATAATTGACATAGTGAGTTTACCATTTTACCCTATTTATGAAGTGAATGAATTTAAAACTTAATATTTTCAAGAAGTTTTACTTTTTTCAAAGTAATTAATTGAGGGTATAATAGGTAAAAAAAAATTGTCCTTTCTTGATGTGTCAAAATAGACAAGTAATTAGGGACAACTAAAAAAAGAAATGTATACAAGTAATTAGAAACAGAGGGAGTAACTACTATTTCCTCCACGTCTATATTTACGTGTTCGATATACCTTTAATTAAGAGATGGTGGATAAAATAGTAATTTTATTATATTATCCTTAATTATTGCTCTTTTTGTCTCACTTTACGCGATAAATTTTGACTTAGCGTGCACAAAGTTAACATTAAATACTTAAACTATTTCTAATAATGGAAGTGTTAGATTCTTTTTGAGACAGGTGCTAACAAATAAAACTGCCACAAAAATTGATACCGAGGAGTAAAAAGTACTGGTACTTAATAATAATAATCGTTTGGTGCAAGGGAAAAGAATAAATAGTCATGAGATAAAAAAATGATATTGGGATTAAAATTTGGTGTCTTGCTTGGTTGTCATATTTGGGATAAATTATTTCACCATTTATATCATAGTGATGAGATAAGTTATCCCATATACATGGTGGGATAAGTTATCTCAGGATAACTAATCCTATGATAATTAATTTTGGAATAATTTGTTCCCAACCAAACGACGTATAAAGTACTCCCTTCGTTCCTTTTTATATGTCATTCTTACTATAAATAGTTGGTCCATAATACTTGTCATTTCATAAAATCAATGCATAAATTACAATATTCTTCCTATTTTACCCTTGTGAGTTACTCCCTCCGTCCACTTTTAATTGTCATGGTTTCCTTTTTTAGAGTCAATCTATAAGAACTTTGACTAATATTTTACGATATATTTTTTCATCATATTGATATGCAAAAACTAGCTAATTATAGTACTTTTCGTATAGTTTTTGAATATCTAATTTTTTTATTTAAAATATTAAATTAATGTAGTAATATAATTTAACTTTAAAAATTAGTCAAACTGACTTTCGAAAAGCGCACCATGACAAATTAAAATGAACAGAGGGAGTATTAGCCTTGAAAATATACATTGAAAATAATCCATGTTCATTGGTCAAATTAATTAATCAAAATAAATTAATTCATGTTCATTGATTGAGAAGGTGACTTGAAAAAAATTAAATAAGGATAAAATAGTAAATTTACTTAATTTCTTAATGCACGTAAAATAAAAAATGATGACATATAAATAGAAACAGAAGGAAGTAAATAGTTCTTGAATTCTAAACTTGACAAGTAAAAATGGATAATTTTAATATAATAGACAAATTAAAATAAGCGAAGGGAGTAGTAATACTGTTCTCTCTAGTTCAGTTTGTTTGTCTAATTTCTCTTTTTGATCCATTTAAAAAGATACACTCTTTCCTTTTTGGTAAATACTCCTAAATTTTAAAACCATAAATTAAAAAAAAAATTAATACATTTTATATGTGTTTAATTTAAGATTATAACACTAAAAAAAATTCTTTTACTTTTTAAAATTTCATGATAAGACAAACAATCAAATTAAAACCGAGAGGATATATGATTTGTTTTTATCAAATTGAAACCGAGGGGATATATGATTTGTTTTTATCAAAATAAGTGTAATTAATATGGAGATTACGTTTTTGGAAAAAACAGGTTAAGGGGGATTTAGTAAAAGCAGAAGAATATTGCGGAAGAGCTGTAGTGGTAAACCCAAGGGATGGGAATGTGTTGTCACTTTATGCATATCTAATATGGTTAACTCAAAAACATGCATCTCGTGCCAATGCTTATTTTGATCAAGCTGTTAAATTTGACCCTCATGATTGGTATAAACCTTTTTTAAAAATAATTACTCCCTTTCAATTTAGGTGACACTTTTCGAATTTCGAAATTCAAACAAATTTATCTTTGATTGTAAATTTATCATATATCTTTTAATTATTTTGAATTGCCGATTATTGTGACTTATAATATTTTTTACGTAGTTTACAAATATATAAATTTCATTTAAAAAAAATTAAAAATTCCACGTGCAAATTTCCGATCAAATTTAAACTGTTTTGACTCTCGAAAAATAAAAAATGTCACATAAATTGAAACAAAGAAAGTAAATCATTAATCTTAAGGAATTAAGTGATTGAAATTCAATAATTATTGAGAGCATACTTTCTTTTAATTATAATACATGGATTTTTATTATTGCGCAGTTATGTAGTGGCATCATATGCTAGGTTCCTGTGGGATGCTGAAGAGACTGAGGAGGAATTGAAGTAAAAGAGCTAAGTGGAATTGTAGTATGCACGGATTCCTGCCTTTCGAATTCGATTTATTTTGATAGAAAGAAGAATCAGAATTGGTCCTGGGTCGTATCGTTTTTCAACTGTCCGCTGGTAAATCTGATCTAGCACTACAATGTCTCCTTCTGCTAAGTTGGAGCTAGGGAAGTTAAAGCAGGACGTCTGGTGCGACGTCGTCCTTATGGACGTATTACATATCCTACTCGTACTACCAAGGTTGAAGATCGAAAAGTTATTTTCGAAAGACACTTAAAAACCAGTCACTCGTCAAATTAAATGAACACTTTAAGTTTAAAAAAATCACAATTCGAAAGGCAATAATGCACAAGGCCGAATGAATATTAAAAAAATTATCATTATTCGAATCATAGTGGACGAATTCGATCATAATGGTTTTTGGTTACTTTTAATTGGATTTTTTAAAACATGTGAAATTTATTTTTCGAAATTATGATCAAATTAAAAGTTTTAACTCTCATAATCTAAAAAATTTCACATAAATGGAAAAGAGGGAGTGTATGCAATCCTTTATTGGGCTCTAGAAAGTGGAAATTCATCCTTAAACAAACTGGCAAAATATGTGCCTGACCGATGACTGTTTCTGAGCAAGTGTTACTTCTTCTTTTGTGAAGATAGAGAGATTGTTTTTGATAGACCATTGACATTAATATCATCTTGTGTGACGGCATCTGTTACGAAAGTGGTTGTTCTTGTTCTCACCTCTCGTATTATTGCTTGTTATCTTATCATGGAAGTGAACTTACTTAGATAATTATGATGTGTGACCAATCCGATAAAGAAGCATGATCGATCGATTGACGTGAGTTAAGTTTAGACATATAAGGATATTGATAGAATACACAGAGAAATCAGAAATTTATGGTGTGAGTTGTAAAGATAGTGGCACGACAACGATATGATAATTAAGTTTAACACATATTCCGTCGTTGTTGTCAATTAAAACTATTACATGTTTTGGCCCTTTTTGAATGAAGAATAAGTGCAGTCCAGGTGACAAATCAATATGGAACGCAGAATAGATTGTGCCAAAAAAATTCGATGTTAGTATTCAACCTGGAAGAGGGACCTCATTTCCCTTGTACTTTTGCGTTCGTGTTGTCGTTACATTTAAAGTACAATATATGTGAACATTTAGATTATATTTATTAACTAAAAATTCTTTATTACTCACTATGACTCAATAGAATTGATGGCATAAAGTCAAAATATACTAAAGACTTTAAAACTTTTTTCATAAAATTCATACGATCATAAGATACAAAAAAGAAGAAGGCATAATATATAAATATGACCTTTAACTTGGCGTCAGCTGATAACTATGACCTTTAATTTTGGATGTGCACAATTAAGCAATTAAATTTGTATAAAATTGAACAAATAGACACATCCGTCCTACATGACACCCAACATGGAGATTTTGTGTCCTACGTGGCGTCCTACATGTATTATGTCATGTAGGACACGTCTATCTACTTATTCAATTTTATACAAGTTTAAGTGTCTACTTGTGTATACTCAAAGTTAGAAGATATAGTTGTCCGCTGAAGCCAAGTTAAAGGTCATGTTTATGTATTATGCCAAAAAAATAATCATATGACTTTAATTTAATGTTGAGAGTGTGATGTGATGTATGAGTGCATCAAGATATCAAAATTTCCGCTATACAAAAAAATGGTGTTTATTAAATGGAAAAACATAGATGAGTAATTCCATTATTCGCGACTTTTGAACCTTACAACACTGACCTTAAGATTTTCTTCATTAAAAAAATGAGACACAAAGTAACTTTTTTTTTAAAGATATTAATCAATCAAACATGGCAAAAGGAAATAGCTAATTCAGAGAAATCTAAGTTAAATTAACAAGTGAAATGGCTTTGTCCAACAAAAGTTTTTATAATATAAGTTTTAAGTTATGTCTCAAGTAATATAACTTTGTTGATTCTGAAATCAATTAAATTTAGGAAAAATCACACCATATGCACATTTAAGATATAATATTACGAGTTTTAAATCTATTCTTAAAAAATTCTTACTTATAACAGTTTAATTACGGGTTATAACATATCAATTAAATTTAACTTTATTTAAAAATCAATTAAAATTTACTTTATTAAATGATTAATCTTTTTATATTATTAATTATTTAATTATATTGATTGCAGTTCCTTTTATATAATTAATAGGTGAGAGAAATAATGTTAATGAGAGAGAATCAATTTGTAATTATCTATTACACCTTTTAAGGGATTTTTTAACTTATTCAAATAACTTTTATTTATTAATGACTATTGGGGCCTTTAATTTTTTTAAATTTTTTTTTTATCACCGTATATTTTAATATGTAATTTTCTCTCTCTTTAATCAATTTTTTTTGCTTTTCTTGATGTTTTTTTAATTTTAAGTTTTGATTTTTTTAGAATTAAGAATTCTATATTTTAAAATTTTGATTTCATTTTTTATTTTAATTAATCAAAAACTTGTTTTCTTGAGAAAAAAACCCATTTTACTTAGATTTTGAACTTGTTTTTGGTGTGTTTTTCTATATCTAAAATACTGTTTTGTTGGTGAAATAAGTATATTTAATTCTGAAATTTGTTGATATATATAGATATTATGAGATCATAAAATCTTTAATAAGGATTTCTTAAGTTTTAGCTTAAATATGATAAAAAAAAATCACACTTGAATACGGAATATAAATTGAAGAGAGGAAATTATAGAACTTGTATTAATTATTGCAGTTTAGATTTTTAATTACATGTTTTGATTTTTGGGTAATGTATATTTCTTTTGCTACAATTTCTGACAACAATATATAACATGCATTGTTTTACAACCAGATTTATTTTTTCCGGATTTATACCCGTTGGATACTAATTTTATACATTTTTATTTTTTGTCTTTGTTCTAAAATTTCAAGTTGGATACCAAGAGTATATAAATTTGATAAAACATTAACTTGTTTTAGATTGTCTAATTTGGTTGAAATATCAGTTACATTTTATTTTTTCATTTTCAAGTGGGATATCTGTTGGATACCAATTGAATACAACATTAACTTGTTTAGGTTGTCTAATTTGATTGAAATCTCAACCACATGTTGATTTTTCAATAGGATATCAATTCAATACTAATTTTATACAATTTGGATACAATATTATCTAGTTTACGTTGGCTATTTCGGTTGAAATCTCAATTACATGTTGTTGTTTTTTAATTTTACTACTGGAACGTCAGTTGGATACCAAATGTATACCAATTTCATACTAAGATTTGACTTAATTTTTCCAGTCAATAACAATCGCATATAAACATTACCTATTTTTTTAGTATACATTTGAAAAACACTAAATACACAAATGATTAACTAGCACACATAATAAATATTCTGAAATTATAATTCATTAGCTTAAAAGACAAAATAAATCAAACATGAGTTTGCCACAATAAAACAACCAAAAAAAAATTAAAAAAAATTATGTCTTTTTTTCAGAAGGGTAATTTGAACATGTCTTCCTATTGTGTTCCTCCCGACGACATGTACTGCACGTAATCTTAGGCCTCTTGAATTTCACATCAACAAACCATTTACAAGTTATGGTCTCCCTATAGTTCTTTTTGAATCAGGCGACAATAATTGCTGCTCCGACACTTTTTGAATTGCATATTTTTCTGTTTCATCATAAATTATTGTGTCAATATTATATCATACAAAAGTACAAATAACTTTTATACATATGTTATATCAATATACAAATTTCATACCATTTTTATGCTTACAAAATTCGTACAAAAGTAAAAATACATATGTTATTTTAAAACAATTTCATATGTTATTACAAAATACAAAAGTAAAAACAAATATGTTATATCAGTATACAAATTTCATACAATTCTTATTCACACATTTCTTACCTATTTCATGCCAAAAGTTATCAATTATTCATACCAAGATCATG
>JAJOOO010018458.1:0-39363 GCA_029582685.1 Solanum piurae | reverse complement strand
GAACTTCATTTAGTTACCATAAGCATGGCCTCATTTGCTACTGTTTTGACTTTTGTCTATGATTTGGTTTTATTTGATTCTCTTTATTGCATAAAGGGTACCTCGTTTTATATATTATGGTGATCGAAAATTGACCAAGTCTTTGTTGTGATGACCAAAATACAGCAAGTTGGTCCTTGTTGTCCCGTTTGGAATGATTATTTCGATGTATGCGTATCGCGTCAAATTATTGGATAAGTCATATATTTGTTTTGAAAGCATTTTCTTATTAGTTAAACTGAAAACCAAACCGTTAAAGACCTAAAACCGATAACAAATATCTTATTGGTTTGATTATCGATTTAGCATATTTAAAAATTGAAAACCGATAAACCGAATCGATAATACTTACTCGTAATAGTTTGATCAGTTTATTCACCCGGACTGATTCTAGACAGCAATATGTTCATAGGACTACTTTCTGAATTCTGATTCAGTGTCATTATTAAGACTTTATAGAGAATGAGATAAGTTATGCAGCCAAATAGTAAAACAGAAATAGATGGACATCCATAGAATTGCTAACCAATATTTTTTTGGGCAAATTGGACAAAATGTCCCTTGGGTTAAATTTCTTATACAAAAAATAGTTCACTTAAAAATAAAATATTATCTTTTATTACAACAAATGGCCATTCGGCACTTTTATTTTACAAATTTTGGCCAAGTTCCTTCTTCGTCTTCTCTGCTTCTTTTACTGTTCTTCTTCTTCTTCTTCTTCTTTTCTTCTACTGTTCTTCATTCTTCTTCATCGCCATTCTTCTTCTTTCCTTTTTTTAATTTTTTTTTTGATGTACTGCAAACATGAATTGTTCCAAGTGAATTATATATCAAAAGACTCGAAATATTCAGAAAAGCTCATATCTAAAATTTGAGATTGTTTAGAGGTGATTTTGAGTTGATCAAATTGAATAGTCAATGTAAATATGTAGTAATAGTTAAGTTATAAGTATTCAGCTTTTTGAATATATCCAGTTAATGTATATGTAAGTCGTATTGTATAGCAGTATAGATTTTTTTTTTATGACTTTTGACTATTTTTTATGTAAATAAAATATGACTATATTTATTGTAAACTAGTTACTTTATTATATATATATATATTTGAAATTGGCCCTTCCCCCCCCCCTGTTTTGGCTTTCTGAACTAGGCCTGTGCCAGAACCACATGGACAATATGAAATCTCCGGGAAGGAGGAACTAACCACTGAGAATCAACAACCACCACTCTCCCGGGAAAATAATCAAATCCAAATTAGAATTAGAAATTTACGGATAGTATTGAAAGTCAAATTTTAGCATCACAAATTCACAATAGCACAACAGAAAACTTAAAAGTTAGAACTGGAAAAAGTTGTATACACTCTGTTCTTCACCTATTGAGATGCGATGCGAATCATCAATAGGTGGATTCGCATCGCAATTGCCCGGCAAATTATGATGCTGAGAGTTTTTTTTTTCTTTTTTTCAGATTTAGTTCAGTATTATGATCAAGTTTCATGCTTCTGATGTCCACACATATATGTGGAAGTTTGTTAATAGTTTTGTTGCATTCGGTGCTGCAGTCCTAAAACTCTAATGGGGACGACAATATGGACAATGTTTCGACAGGACAGAAAAATGTTTATAGATGAACCTACAATATCCAGGACTGGACATATGGAGCGTGTACATACTATGTGAAATTAGGCTTTGAGCCTAATTCATACTCCAAAAGCTAACACAAAGGAGGAGATCGCTCAAACGTTATAAAGAGAGTAGGAGACTAAACATCTCATCAACCTTTGATGTGGGACTTTTTCATTCTTCAACACTACAGTATGGAAATAATTGTTATGGTTTAGCCCTTATTGCCATGTTGCAATCAGATTGTTGGCAATATTTGTTGCATCATTTCTCAGATAGGCAACCAAGCATGGGATTCCCCTCGCACCAACAACCCAGTCGCATCTATTGTTGCAAAGCCTCCACGCGAAGTGTCGTTTTTGATAGTCACATATACAATTCATATATATTAGTATTATACTAACAAATATATAAACAAGTATTAGTAAGAAACTAATTGCTTAGGCATTTGGAATTTGGACGACGACCTTTGGTAGTCCTCGTTATTTACTGTGGTTTAGTTATCACATTAGTTGGTTATTGTTATTGCTCCTCTTTTGAATGTTATACTATGTTTCCCCTAATATTATCTATGTCCTCTCTACTTTTGTATTTTTTTAGCGGCTCTAATGTGAGGATCTCTCGGTAACAACCTCTCTAGCTCCTCGAGTTAGGGATAAGGTCTACATACACTATACCCTCTCCAAACTCCGCTTTTGGGACTACATTGGGTTTATTGTTGTTGTAATTGGAATTTTGACTACTTATCTTTTACAACGGATAAACCAAGGTGATAGTGTAAAAATCTATCACATTATCAATGTGTCCAACTTTCCTTAATACTGTTAGAGAAACGACAAATGTATAATATGATATTTCACATTTTGATCTAAATCCATCCACATTCATTTTGTTTATATAAGATTATGCGAATTTATAACAAATAAACTTCAAATTTCTCTTATTTATATTTGGTTAATTAGTCACACCATTATTTATTGTTCTTGTCGGTTGCGATTTAATTGAAACCAATTTATTCATATCTCAATTTCCCCAAAGTTTAGCTGGAATATAGAAGTCAAGAAGTAACATTTCTCCATCTATATAAAGGACTTGCATAGTCTTGTTTAACTGAAAGGTAAGAAGCAAAACTAGCAACAGAAACACCAACTTTTCAATTATATGTAATGTCTATGTCAAAGAACCAAGCAAAGGAGACAATTGTTTATTTTCGGAAGAGAAAGACAAAAGAAGCCGAAGAAGTAGTTGCTAATGTTGTTGCTTCCTCTGCTCAACAGGTATCTTTTTCTTTAAATTCCTTGTTTAATGTTGTATGCGATTCACATTTCAGATCTCTTACAACTCACAATCAAAAAATAAATTCCCGATTCTCATGCTCTTATGAAATATAAAAAATCAACAGAGCGAAGCGACAAGGGTTTTACATGAAAGGGAAAAATTTATTTTTTCCCCTAATTTAGGTGATAGACTATTGGATTGCACTTTTGATTTAGAAAACGTGACATCTAAATTTTATATTTGTTACTCTGTCAAGTTGGTTCGTGCTCATGTGGGGACTTTTAGACTCAGTCAAAAATCGAGTCTAATTAGTCTTACTTCTGACTTGTCAAAGGTTGTGCCTACAAAGGGAGCCCTAATCCCTAGTAGAAAGTCTTTCCTACTTGTCTCGACTTCTAATGTGGAACTTTTTTTTGCACATCCAATTATTTTGCCTCAAACTAAGTATAGTAGGACACATTACCAAGATTCATAGGTGTCAATTTATTGGTTGGATTGGTTTGACCAAATAAGATATGGGACATTTTGGCATTGAGTGGATGTGTTATTTTTCGTTTTATTTTTTTTACCCCTGACCCCGACCTCAATCTTGACCAAAACTTGAGACTCAACCTCCAGCTTGACCTCGACTTGAGATCTGATGCAGACCTTAATTGAGTACCTGACCTTGACCCTAACCAAAACTTGGGATTCGACTCGAGACCTAACACCCTGCATGACCTCGACTTGAAACTCGACTCCTAGCCATACCCTAACTCAAGACACGATCTTCAACCGACTCGACCCCTAACTCTAAGACCCGATCCTAACCCTAACCCTGACTAGGACACGATTCTAATCCTGGCCCTAAGTTAAGACCCAAGACTCAACCCCCGACCCGATGTCGACTCGAGACCCCACCCCTCGACTAGAGACCTCACCTTGACTTAGTCCCGAGACCCAAACCCTCAACCCCTAACTCAGGACCCGACCACTAATCAAATGTTAGGAACCCACCCCTAACCTTGAAGTAGAATTTGAACCTTGGCTTGACTAGAGATCTAAACCCCAAATCTAGACCTAGAACAAGGATCCAACCTAGGACCTTGACTTAGGATTTAACCCTCGTTCCTATATCTGACTACCTAGAACAAGGATCCAACCTAGGACCTTGACATAGGATTCAATCCCCATTCCTATATCTGAAGACCTGACTCTGATCCTCAATTTAGGATTCAACCCCAACCTTGACTCGAGACTCGACCTCATACTCAACCCTAACCCAAACTTGGGACCCTACCGTTATCCCGACTCTGACTCTAGTCCTAATTCTCGACTCAACCTTGATAGATAATTGCACCTTGATCCGACCCTGACTCAAGACTTTAACCCCGACTCAACCCAACTTTGAGAATTTGTAGTATTTATGAAGACTTGTCGTGGATTTGGTTAAAAGGAAATAACAAAAGCCAAGTCAAATTGGGACCATTGAGTTATGACCCGTCATTTAGCCTATCTTGACTCAACCCACCTTAGCCCAAGTAAGCTTTGGGCATGGTTGGATTTTGAAGGAGTGGACACCATGGGGCTCTTTATGAGCCACAACAACAGAGCTACTCTCTGCCATCTTCATACTCTTTCAAGTAGCTTGATAATTAGTTATCATGTGGAAAGTAATAAAGTAAACATTGTTTAAGAATAAATGAGACGATGATAGAGAAAAATAGAGAAGGAGAACATAAAGTTAATGTGGTTTGATCAATTAACTTACATTCAAAGGAAGAGACGAGAAATTCACTATGTAAATGAAAAATCATATGGGAGAGAATTAAATATTTATGGGTGAAGCCGCCACAGCAAATTGCCAATATATAGTTTAGTTTTTGAATGATGTACATACAATTATCAGTTATCTCTTTTTTATATTGTTATTTTTTAGCAGGAAGCAAAAACTATTGAGGAAGGAAGAGCATACTCTCCCAATAGCTCAATGTTGAATACTAGACAATCCAAAGGTAAGTGTTTTGTTTTTTTCATTTCATTTACTATGTTAATTCTGTATTTTTTTACCTCCTAATTCGTTATGTACATATATAGGTGGAGGTGCTGTAAATGCTAAAATTATAAGTGATAATTTAGAGGAAGAGCGCAATACCTGGAATCCTTATGATGAATCGACAAAGGAATCTTTATTGGCTCAACCAACACAACAGGAGACGAATGGGATCCAGCTTGCTCTTGTAAGTGATCGCATACAATCGACTTTCACTTACTTTCCGTTACCATTGAGAATTGTGGTGGGATGGATAGAATTTCAAAGTATTTCTCCATTATATGGCTTCACATGGTCCAAATTCGGATATACCAGCACCAGAAACAGGGTGGTAACCAAGAAAACTTAATTTACACAACCTTATATTGTCTCTTGGGTACGCTTCAACGTATTTTATTTCAAGTATTTGACAATACTTATATCATATATGCTATTATAAAATTAAGAATTTGGTTATGAGTAAATAGTTAGTAAATTCTTTTACAACTATATTTTTCTTAATCTTATACAGTTTAGATTTATTTTTATTTTTAAAAAAAACACATTCAAAGAAAAAATGTTTGCAGCTTACCAAACATGCCTTAACTCAGCACATAATGTTTCTTTTGAAGAATTGTCAGTTGGAAGCTAAAATATTACTACTACTAAGCTTATTATATTGTGACAAAGAGGAAATTTTGATAATTCTTTCGTTCTTTCTACTGTTAGGTTCATAAGAGGAACATTGACTATGCGATTAGTCCATTGGAGTTTGCAAAGGACTTGGGAGGAACAGCACAAAGGCTTGCACATACAAGAGTTCGTGAGAGCACCTTGGATGCTGCGCGAGAAGGGAATAAGACTCATAAAGAGAACAACAACATTATGAGTATTGCAGATTATTGTGCTCAAAGAGGAAATAAAGGTATAAGTATCTCTGAGAGAAGTCTGAATTCCAGATCAGAAGAAATGGCCAATTTTTTGGGAACAAGCAATGATCATTCTAGTGGCCAAAAATTGCAGTTCCAAAACATGAACCAAGTGAGTCCTAATTATTTATAATTCTTGTCGGTTGCGATTTATTTGTAACCAATTTATTCATATCTCAATTTCCCCAAAGTTTAGCTGGAATATAGAAGTCAAGAAGTAACATTTCTCCATCTATATAAAGGACTTTCATAGTCTTGTTTAACTGAAAGGTAAGAAGCAAAACTAGCAATAGAAACATCAACTTTTCAATCAGATGTAATGTCTATGTCAAAGAACCAAGCAAAGGAGACAATTGTTTATTTTTGGAAGAGAAAGACAAAAGAAACCGAAAAAGTAGTTGCTAATGTTGTTGCTTCCTCTGCTCAACAGGTATCTTTTTCTTTAAACTCCTTGTTTAATGTTGTATGCGATTCACATTTCAGATTTCTTACAACTCACAATCAAAAAATAAATTCCTGATTCTCATGCTCTTATGAAATATAAAAAATCAACTAAGCGAAGCGACAAGGGTTTTACATGAAAGGGAGAAAATTATTTTTTCCCCTAATTTAGGCGATAGACTATTGGATTGCACTTTTGATTTAGAAAACATGACATCTAAACTTTATATTTGTTACTCTGTCAAGTTGGCTCATGCTCATGTGGGGACTTTATTACTCGGTCAAAAATTGAGTCTAATTAGTCTTACTTCTGACCTGTCAAAGGTTGTGCCTACAAAGGGAGCGGAGTCCTAATCCCTAGTAGAAAGTCTTTCCTACTTGTCTCGACTTCTAATGTGGAACTTTTTTGCACATCCAATTATTTTGCCTCAAACTAAGTATAGTAGGACACATTGCCAAGATTCATAGGTGTCAATTTATCGGTTGGATTGGTCTGACCAAGTAAGACATGGGACATTTTGGCATTGAGTGGATGTGTTATTTTTCGTTTTAATTTTTTTTACCCCCGACCCCGACTCAACCTTGACCAAAACTTGAGACTCAACCTCCAGCCCTACCATGACCTAGGACCCAACCCTTGACCAAAACTTGGGATTCGACCCGAGACCTGACACCCTGCATGACCTCGACATGAGACTCGACTCCTAGCCATACCCTAACTCAAGACACGATCTTCAACCGACTCGACCCCTAACTCTAAGACCCGATCCTAACCCTAACCCCGACTAGGACACGATTCTAATCCTGACCCTAAGTTAAGACCCAAGATTCAACCCCCGACCCGATGTCGACTGGAGACCTCACCTTGACTTAGTCCCGAGACCCAAATCCTCAACCCCTAACTCAGGACCCGACCACTAATCAAATGTTAGGACCCCATCCCCAACCCTGAAGTAGAATTTGAACCTTGGCATGACTAGAGATCTAAACCCCAAATCTAGACCTAGAACAAGGATCCAACCTAGGACCTTGACATAGGATTCAATCCCCATTCCTATATCTGAAGACCTGACTGGCTGACTCTGATCCTCAATTTAGGATTCAACCCCAACCTTGACTCGAGACTCGACCTCATACTCAACCCTAACCCAAACTTGGGACTCTACCTTTATCCCGACTCTGACTCTAGTCCTAATTCTCGACTCAACCTTGATAGATAATTGCACCTTGATCCGACCCTAACTCAAGACTTTAACCCTGACTCAACCCAACCTTGAGAATCTGTAGTATTTATGAAGACTTTTTGTGGATTTGGTTAAAAGGAAACAATAAAAGCTAAGTCAAATTGGGTGGGTTGGGTTATGACCCATCATTTAGCCTATCTTGACTCAACCCATCTTAGCTCAAGTAAGGTTTGGGCATGTTGGACTTTGAAGGCGTGGACACCATGGGGCTCTTCATTGGCCACAACAACAGAGCTACTCTCTGCCATCTTCATACTCTTTCAGGTAGCTTGATAATTAGTTATCATGTGGAAAGTAATAAAGTAAACATTTTATAACAATAAATGAGACTATAATAGAGAAAAATAGAGAAGGAGAACAGAAAGTTAATGTGGTTTGATCAATTAACTTACATTCAAAGGAAGAGACGAGAAATCCACTATGTAAATGAAAAATCATATGGGAGAGAATTAAATATTTATGGGTGAAGCCGCCACAACAAATTGCTAATATATAGTTTAGTTTTTGAATGATGTACATACAATTATCAGTTATCTCTTTTTTACATTGTTATTTTTTAGCAGGAAGCAAAAACTATTGAGGAAGGAAGAGCATACTCTCCCAATAGCTCAATGTTGAATACTAGACAATCCAAAGGTAAGTGTTTTGTTTTTTTCATTTTATTTACTATGTTAATTCTGTATTTTTTTACCTCCTAATTCATTATGAACGTATATAGGTGGAGGTGCTGTAAATGCTAAAATTATAAGTGATAATTTAGAGGAAGAGCGCAATACCTGGAATCCTTATGATGAATCGACAAAGGAATCTTTATTGGTTCAACCAACACAACAGGAGACAAATGGGATCCAGCTTGCTCTTGTAAGTGATCGCATACACTCTACTTTCACTTACTTTTCGTTACCATTGAGAATTGTGGTGGGATGAATAGAATTTCAAAGTACTTCTCCTTTATATGGCTTCACATGGTCCAAATTCGGATATACCAGCACCAGAAACTGGGTGGTAACCAAAAAAACTTAATTTACGCAACCTTATATTGTCTCTTGGGTACGCTTCAACGTATTTTCTTTCAAATATTTGACAATACTTATATCATATATGCTATTATAAAATTTAGAATTTGGTTATGAGTAAATAGTTAGTAAATTCTTTTACAACCATATTTTTCTTAATCTTATACAGTTTAGATTTATTTAAAAAAAAAAAAAAACATTCAAAGAAAAAATGTTTACAGCTTACCAGAATACCTTAACTCATCACATAATGTTTCTTTTGAAGAATTGTCAGTTGGAAGCTAAAATATTACTACTACTAAGGTTATTATATAGTAACAAAGAAGAAATTTTGATAATTCTTTCGTTCTTTCTACTATTAGGTTCATAAGAGGAACATTGACTATGCGATTAGTCCATTGGAGTTTGCAAAGGACTTGGGAGGAACAGCACAAAGGCCTGCACATACAAGAGTTCATGAGAGCACCTTGGATGCTGCGCGAGAAGGGAATATGACTCGTAAAGAGAACAACAACATTATGAGTATTGCAGATTATTGTGCTCAAAGAGGAAATAAAGGTATAAGTATCTCTGAGAGAAGTCTGAATTCCAGATCAGAAGAAATGGCCAATTTTTTGGGAACAAGCAATGATCATTCTAGTGGCCAAAATTTGCAGTTCCAAAACATGAACCAAGTGAGTCCTAATTATTTACTTAGCAATGGTAGGAAGGAAATGAGTGTCAGGCCAAGTCATCATAAGCGAAGAATAATAGTTCATCCATCCAGGATTATTGGCCCATCAAGATTCAGTCCGAACTATGAGCAGAACATGCAGAGGACATCAGTGTCTGCGCCATGTAATTTCTCTTCAATGAATTTACTAAAGGGGAATGAAAATACCTCATCATTGACCGGTGAAGAATTACTAAATGACCAAGATTTGCTTAGTACTGATCAGGGCTTATCGTCAGAAGAACAAAGGCTGCCGCAATCACCCTACAGCCAAGTAGGGAACTATCAGAACATGCAGAGAACGCCAGAGTCTGCAACTTCAGACTTTTCTCATCTGGGATTGCTAACGGAGGGTGAAGACATCTCCACCCTGGCTTATGACCTATATGGAATGCAGCCCCTTAGTACTCAGCACAGTTTGTCATCAGCAGGACAAATGGTGCAGCAATTGCTCGTCAGCCAAGTAGGAAACTATCAGTTTGGGAACTCATCAGCAGGACAAATGGTGCAGCAATGGCCCTGCAGTCAAGTAGGAAATTATCAGCTTGGGTACTCATCAGAAGGACAAAGGGTGCAGCAATTGCCCGTCAGCCAAGTAGGAAATGATCTGTTTGGGAACTCATCAGCAGGACAAATGGTGCAGCAACAGCCCTGCAGCCAAGTAGGAAACAATACATTTAAGAACTCTTTGCAGCAGATTAACTTACAAAATCATCAGAATCATGTGTTGCCGCAACCTGAAGAAATATCATTTAGGGAACTGCTGGCAAGAGATGACATATCCTATATGGATTTGCTCACAAGAGAAGATTTATTAATATCATGGACTTGAGATGCTTGATTTGTACTCTTCCAGACATGTCTTTTGATGCTTTTTCTTCTTGAATTAGTTGTTATATTTAGTTTTTGATGGTATTTATCAAAGACAAATTTGACAGACAATTAGAGAAAATTGAACTAGGAAAAACTGTTGGAAATTGTGGTATCAAAAGTTTACCAGCACATTGAATGTTATTCTGAATTTGAACTTCCCTGTTTCCCATCCTTTTTGTCTTGTTTTTTTTCATCAATTATGTTGAGTCAATTCATTCAATGATATGCTTTTGTTTCCCCTGAGTTTCTTGAAGCATTTTGGACAGCTATCGAAAGTTGCCCATAGTATTTCTATTGATAAGCAACAGCTAACATCCTTCCAGAAAATAGCAAAAATAGAAAGAGCCTTCAGCAACAAAGCTAGGCTCCCTATGACAGCTTTCCAGAAGCAAGCAAGACGGTGAAGGGTATTTTTAATTGGAAGTCGATTACTCCAAGATATGCTAATGGCTTGCTTCATATTTATGTTTACTATATGCAATTATGCTACTCGAATACAGTTAGCAGCCCCGTAAGGTAGTACCATAACCAGGCTGAGATGTTGGAGCGCCATACGCAGAAGAGGAGATGTACAGTGTCAAATGGGAGGGTTGTGTTAAATTGGGTTAGGTCATGAGAAACCCAAAATTTACTTTGGGCTAAAAAATAAGTTAAGGTCGTGACATGCTTAATCTCAATAATTTAATAGAATATATATTAGTATTATTTATCTTTTATAACTATAAGTTGAATTTCAACTCAAAAAAATAAAAAGTATTACTAATGTAGTAAAAGATATAAAATAGATAGTAATTCATACATTAGAACATACATTACACCAGTGCATATATAGTCTTAAAACGGGTTAAAATTAAAGATTAATTTGGGTTTAATTTAAGATTTTTTTAAAAATGGGTTAAGGGTCGAATAGATTGAGATGGACACAATTCAAATTATTTTGATCCCAACCCATAAAATTGCAAGCAGTTACCTATATTTGGGCTTTTTTGACACCTTAGGAAGATTGCTGGATGCCAGAATCAGCCTAAGCAAAACCTGATTGAGCAACCAACTGTATATAATCCTAAGGCAGCTTTACAAAATATATCAAAGTTAGCATGCTTGACATACGAAAAAACAAAAAGTGAGTCCTTTTATTACTGTTGAAGTGTGTGACCATCTCATCTAAAAGCTTAAGTTGTTAGAGAGAGCACACTTTTATTATTTGATTATATTCTCAACACACACCCCCTCACTTGTGGGCCTGAATTTTTTTCATGGGCCAAGCACATGGAAATTCTTTTTGATTTGGGTGGCGGTGAGATTCGATCTCAGGACCTTCGCCTGCTCTGATACCATGTTGAAGTGTGTGACCATCTCATCTAAAAGCTTAAGTTGTTAGAGAGAGCACACTTTTATTATTTGATTATATTCTCAACAATTACCACTTATTTTAAAGTGAAAAAAAAATTAATTGCAAAGTTAAATATATTCATGTCCCAAAGGTGAAAAATTGGAAGATTTAGGGGAAATGAGATTATTAAACCATCACTATACAGCAAAACAATGAAGAAAGCTGTTACACAGTGTCATATCTAACATGGAGGTCAACATTCGAAACATCACCATAATCCAAGATGACATATACTCGTTAACAGCATCTTGAGGCTGATTAAATATTCAAAGAAAACAAACATCTTTTCCTAGAAGGTTGGGGTGGCAATATTTACATCAAAATTATAGCAGTGTTTCAGATGTCATCAAAACCACGAGGAAATCCACTTCGCACAATCACTGCTCTCAGCTCTGGAATTAGTTGGATGAACAGTCATTGGCCCAGTGACCAGGCTTACCACACTTAAAACAAGTGCTTGAATTGGAATACTTTACCCCTCCATCAGCAGCAGAGCGTTGAGAAGACAACTGTGGACAATCTTTAGCCCAGTGCCCAGCATTGCCACATTTGAAACAGGAAGTGACTGAGTTGTTGATTTTGTTGGTTGACCCATCCATTTTTGGATAAGTTTGAGAGCTGTTAGATGAATTTGAGAAGCAGGCATTGGTCGTGTTGTCATTACACCATTTGAAGAACCCACAACTTCCCTAAAAACAGTAAACAACATATTGGCAGACATAATTATAATGAATACATTCTATTTGGGCTACCTTCCTTCAATACCACAGAAAGAAAAGAACAAACAATTAAAAGAAAAAATAGAAACAGTGACGCTTGCCGCAGACATTTTTTTTCATGAATCTACAGCAAGGACTGGGAATTGAAATTGAACACTTAGGTTGTTCTATGGGCATTCGCTACAGCACAATGCACGACATCTTTGTATACCTCACTTCTCAGTTATTGAAATCACTGCCGAAATTGGTCATGATCCATGATTGTATATACGACATGTTTGTTAGGGTGTCCCACATTAGTTGAGACTTGAGAGAGTGGATTGTTGTCTCCTTTAGATAGCTTTGGGAAATCCTTCTCATCATGAACTAGCTTTCTAGATTAAGTTAAGCAGCCAAACCCATCCCTATTGTTGTGTTTACTAATGTTGGGCCTCCTCTTGTTATCCGCACTCAAGTTGAACAACTTTTGGAGTGCATGGGGTGTTAAAAGTAACTCACTTGGTTAAGGAAATGAGTTATTATCTCCTTGTAGGTCCATTTTGTTAACTATATTTAACAAATAAGAACTTCAACCAGTCATATTGAGTTCTCATTGCACTCTAGATGAGATCAGTGTTGTCAAAAGCGCACTTAAGCCCTAAAGTGAGGCTCAAAATGTGTTGAGCACTTCGCCTTGCTTTATGTGCACTTCAGTGTTGCCATCAAGGTTCTAAGGCATAGTTTTCCTTGATAGAGAGCCTCTTCTGAAGATACGGCACTAAACATTGATATTTCACCCTATCGTGAAAAAAAAATCAATTTATTTGTTCATAATTTGTCATTCATGCTTATAATTATTAGTCTTGGACTAAAATTATATAGTTGTATTTTTTCCCCTTTGCGCCTTATATGCATTTTGCACTTAAAGTTCCAACAAACCTTAGAGCATTCTTACACTTGATAACACTGGATGGGATCAAGCTATTCTACAGTACCATCAACCCTCAGTTTCTTGATATAACCTCTATTCAAAGACAAGGCAAAGGCAATAGACTATTGTGCAGTCATAAGTTCAGGTGTAATTCTGCTTAATAACCAAGAAATTTAAGATGGCTGATGGAAAGAACGCAACACATGATATGTGGTTTAGGCGCACATCATGGGGGTTCGATCCCTACTGCAGACAAAAGCATGATATTGAAATGGAAAAATCGAAGTCAAGTTTTCGCCTAAGATACCTAGTTGTCAATCCTCGCACCCTAATCTACAATTGAAGATTTGTGTTGTTTGGCATTACTCTATTCATCACCACCTGAATACAAATTAGTTTACAATATATGTCCAATTACCACCTGGGTGGTACAAATTTGTTTACAATATTTATCCAATACCACCTGAGTACAAATTTGTTCACCTAACCTGCCAAAAACTTGCAAGTCATGACCACTTGAGGCTTCTTCATTTTGCACTCAGCTTTACTCTTTTCTTTTCCTTCAAACCAATCATCCCTTAAAAGACTTGATCAGTTTATTCACCCCAATTGATTCTAGACAGCAATGTGCTCATAGAACTACTTTCTGAATTCTGATTTTGTGTCATTATCAAGACACTGTATAAAGCAGGAAATTAAGGGTAACATATCAACTGGTCTGGATGATAAACGGTTTTTGTGCAATCAAAAGAGCCTATGTTACACAGGCAAATATCTATGCATTGTGAAGCATTTCAAGTAGTTAGACATTTAATCTCATTAAGATATGTGGAGAGCTAGTAACACAGAAATGGGAGGTGTTACTAAACCTGATTCGATGGGCATCGGTAGAATTGCTGACCAATATTTTTTCCTGTTTTGGCTGTCAGAACTAGGCATGTGCCAGAACCACATGGACATGAAAGTTCCGGGAAGGTGGAGCTAACAGTGTAACTCGGGCCTCGGGTGGTCAGAGAATCAGTAACCGGAGGTTGGTCACACCACTCAAAGAATCCACAACCACCATTCTCCTGAGAAAGTATTCAGATCTGTATTAGAATAGAAATTTACACAGTACTGGAAGTCCGGATACTCAAATTTTAGCACTCACAATAGCATACCAGAAAACTTATAGATTAGAACAGGCAAATATGTTGATTGATAGACACTATTTTCCCTTTTTCACCTAGAAAATTAAGTTCCAATACAAATCTAGAAGAATGAAAGAATTGTACATTATGTTGAAGTGGTAGTACCTGTCTGATAGGGCATTTGTAGAACTTACGGCCACGATTCTTCTCAGTATTGGCAGTGAGTACAAGGCAACTACCCATTCCACACGCACATATCTTCTCAGGAAAGCTCACGGAATCATCAGTCGGTGGATTAGTATCGCAATCGCGAGCCCAGTGTCCTGATTTCCCGCACTTAAAGCACGACCCGCCAGCATCGGAACTAGACCAGTTATTGCTGCTATTTGCTTTGTAGTTGTTGTTAATCGGAGTAGAAAAGGTATTCGTCGATCCTTTTTGTTGGAATAGAACACTTTTGTTCCCTTTCAGAACCGCTAGATAAGCTCCTTCTTCCACACTGGTATTGTTATTGGAGTTGACGTTGAACTTTGGCGTGGTAACGGCGGTGGTGGTAGTGGTAGTGGTTACGGAAGCAGAGATCCTCTGACGCTTGGCGCCGGTGGAAAGGGCTTCTGCTTCTGCTGCGGCGACCTGAGATAGGAATTCTTCATCTTCAAATTCCGCCATTTTTTCTCTCTTCGATAATTTTGAACCTTTGGGTCTCAACTTCAAAGTTGCTTCCACATTTTCCCGCCAAATTTTTCCATCGTTTTAATTTATTTTTCTTGGAAAATGCAGTTTTGATTGTGAACTGCAGTTCGTTTATTATTGAATATTGCACATTTAACCTTTAATTCCTCTCAGACTTAACAAATTTGGTCCAATCCTAACGTCCCTATTATATGCTTTAGAAATATCAAATTAATTAAGTTAATTTTCATGAACTAATTTCTTTCTTCTTCTCTTAATGATCTTCAGCAAATGCATGTTCACAAACCAAAAATAATTAATAATAAGGTGGACATATGAATTTCTTCTGAATTCTTGAAATAGCTATAAACATTACCAAAGAATTAGGAGTTATAACATTCATAAAAGAAAGAAAAAACCAATATAGGAACTTCAACTAAGAAAGAAGAAGAATAAGAAGAATTGCTTAAGTAAGGTAGTCGCTTCTTTTTTTCGCTATACCGCTCTGCATCTCATTAAAAGTTGTTATATGTTGTGTTCGGAATCAGAAACTAAAACATAATCTGTAAACTAGAAAAACCCAAATAATATTTATGTATAAATAATTTCTGTAAATTGTAATGTACAAATAGAAAATGAGATTCCGAGACCTCATAATTAATTCACTATATGTTCTTAAGGAATTTAATCTTCTCACGTTATCTGATCGCGTATGAAATAATTTCGCTGAGAAAGCCCCCAAAATTTATTGCCAAGGGTATGTGCTCGGGAAAGATAAGTGCCTTTTCAGAATACAAGACTAATGCCTTTACACAAAGGGAAAAAAGGCACAAAGAAAATAAAAAATTTCTATTCAAATCGAGCAACCGACAACGACAAGGCAATAGTTGATACGTGTTCTAGCATAATTATGTGTTTTAGCATAAGCGTTATTGATTATCTATTATTCATGTAAATAGTAAAATTATGTTATGCTTCCGTTGTACATATAGATTTCCAACAAATTATATATAACCCTAAATTAAACTTGATCATCAAGGTTGAAAACTTTAAATGTTACTAAAAACAAACTGAAAATAAGTTGAATGGAATTAAAGTTGGCAACCAGAAATTTCTTTAGCATATACAACATGTTTAAAATGCATGTTTTTCAAATATATCAATTTTATTTCTAAAAAAGGAAACTCAAACATAGCCCATCAACAATTTGATGGTTTTTGTATGGCAACTTAAAGATTGGTTTGTAAGAGTAGTTGACATCACAAAAGAGTTTCACATAACTTTTGTTTGGTAAGCTTAGACACACATGCTCTTTCTTACGTCCTCTGCTTAAATTAAAAATGTACCATGTGATATGTCGACACAAGTTTCGCGAGCATAATAGTATCAACAATGTAGTCGTTAAAAAGTTTTGTTAAATTTTTTGTGCTTTATTTTAATTTTTCAGGTCAATTGTCAAATCATATAACAATATTACGTTTCTATATAGCTTTTTGTGTCATTTGATTTATCGTCATCATAATTTGTAATATATGATAGTGATATATCTTGTGAATAGCGTTAATGGCCAACCATCATTTTGAATTAGCTTAAATTTGAATCAATTAGTGCAAATCATATCAAATATTCCAATTAGTTCAAAGCGTATGTAACATATATATACCCTTCATTATTCATTAGCATTTACTTATTTTTAATTGCCAATAACAATCTGATAGTGATGATGAGATGTTTATTTATATGAAGTCAATTTCTCTTCTAAATCGATGAAATATCTTTAAGGATAATATAACTGATACGCCTCCTATTATTTCATGACAGCAAGATACCTAAAGGTATAGTTAGTTACCAAGTAAAGTGCCTAAGATAAACATTCAATTAGGTACATTTAATTTGTCCACATCAAAGTGAAAGTGAAAGAATTCAATTCGTTTTTCTCTTTGTAAAATGAAAGCCCTAACAAACCCATAAATTCTTGGTGTACCAAACAACTAGCTTTCCATAATAGGAAAGTATTTTAAGACTAGTTGAACCTCATGACAACTCAAGTTTGTCCAAGAACATTACTAGGGTGTTAGCGGAGGCAGAGCTAGGTAGGGTTGAGGATTTTATTCGGATTTCCTTCGATAAAAAAATATATTATTTATATCATTAAATTATTTTATATGTCTCTTCATATGTATATATTTTGAGCTCCTTAATAAAAATCGTGACTCCGCTACTGCAATTGCTTAAAAAATCAGTTGAATCATCAGGTGGGATAAAAGGAAAGAGTGTACCCGCGCCGCTCGATGATCGGATGCGCAATCTTCCAGCTTCAGGGGCTTGATCAGGATTCGAGGATGCTCATTGACTCTTTTGCTTCTTTCGAAGATAATATCGAATCGCTCTCTCATACTTCTCATAGGCCAGCCCTGGTACCACAGAGGTACTGGATGTTTGGGGAAGGGTGAAATGATATATAGATGTGATGAAATAATGTCTAATCCTTTTCAAGTAAATCATTTTATTCTTTATCATTAATACAATTGATAACTTTTTGTTAAATGTGACTTTATGTCTGTTTTTGGCAAGTAATTATGTGTCCTAATTAGTTAATTAATCTATAAGATGTGAAGAATGGTACATCAAAAGAATAAAATCAACTAAAAAAGAACAACTTTCCATTTCTGTTTAGGGAATCATTTGTCTCAAGTTGATGAGAAAATAAAGTTTGTTTTTATAATTATTGATCTTTATTAAGTTTAGGGATTGTGGAATTTGTATAAGTAGTTAAATGTTATACTAAGAATGACAAAACTCAAAAGGTGATCATTTTGTAGGTTGTTGATGGGATTGTTATCCTTTTTAAGGATATAAGGTTTGCTAATTAATAATAATTTATAATAGAGATTTATTTTTAACTATAATATAATTAGAGACAGGTCCACAATTTAAATGAATTTGGTTTTATAGGGTTTTAGTATTGAATTTATTGAATATTTAAAATTATGAAAACAGGCAATTTGAAATCGTGTTGATTTGTAATTGAAATTTTGTTTGGATATGCAATTTGACTTTTATAGTTATATATTTTTTTCTTCTCATAAACATATATTAAAGGTTTAGAATTTGTGAAAACTATCAAAAACTCCCTCAACTTTTATACAACCTTACCTAACAAGTAAATCATAGTTACGAAACAAACTAAGCTATCGAAATATTGTAAGCCGCAACATAAATAAATCACATAGTACTTCATGTTTATTTTATAAATAAATATTTGTGATTACATGATATTACAATAACTTTCAAACACACAAAATTCTACAAAGATTCACCGGTCAATAATAGCAGTAAATAGTTATTTTTTAATATAATTCTTCCACATAGTACAAACAATATAATCTCTTCACACCGAGCATGAATCTTTTCTTCTTTTTTTGCAAATTTAAATAATGAACATTTTTTTACAAAATATAAATTTATCATGAGTCAAGTTTTATATTTTTTTTAAAATGAATGACATAATTTAGTTTATTTAAATGTGTGAGAGTAAGTTAGGTACGCAGGGTAATTAGGCATGTGGACAACATGTTTCACATGACATATATTTTTATTTTATATAGTGATGTTTCTTGACTTTGATAGTAGCAAAATTTTCATGGATTCTAAACCTAATAATATCCTTTTAAATAGTACTATTATTCTATACTAGGCTTTTTCTACTTTGTTTTCTTGGTGTTAACTTATACAATTCAATTTATAAGCAATTGAAAAATTAAGAGTTAAAAAGTGAAGAAATATTATTATTATATATATATAGACATGAAGAAGAAATCCAAACTTGTCCTTCAACTTTCCCCTCCATTGCCTCATGATCACTCTATGTAAGTCTCATAATTCCATCTTAAAATTTGTTATATATCTCTCATATCTATCATATTTTGTTTTATTTTTATAGTTACGATATATAGTGTGACTAGCTTATGTACAAATCGACTATTTTATTCTACTAGCTAGTAAAATATGTGAATTCCATCAACAAAATTTTTATCGAATTAAATTCTTAGTACTGGCTGATTGATAATAATATGATTTTGGTTTAATATAACTATGTGGCTATATATGTGAATTGTTATGCAGGACGTGTTCGTCAACAATAAAGCAGATCACAATTTTTCACCATGCACAAGCTGGGGTATATGATGCATCTGAACTCCAGGTAATTTATTTTTTTATATTATTGTTAATTTTATCATTGCTATTTTCATTTTTAAGAAATTTTACGTTTTTAAACTACAGCTTAACAATATTGATCAATTGAAAATAAATAACATGAAGTGTTTTTTTTTTCTTCTTCCTTTGGTATCCAATAATGTTAACAAAAATAAACGAAAAAAATTAGTCTAAATTATTCAAGTTTGACTCACAGAAAGCAAAGGGTATTTATCATCAAACTTTATTAATCACTGTTTAATATTGGAAAATATATTTTTTTGTTCTAATAAAGTTGTTGGATTTTGTTAAGTGTAGGCCTTAGCCATCTTATGGCTTGCAAGAGGAGGAATGAAATCATCAAACTTGGAAATTACATCATCTTTTCAATTTCATTTGCATAGGCCTTATGGATTATCACTCAAAAAATCTCTACATATATTTATGCAGAAGAGAAGAAATAGGATTAAGCAACCTATTCATGAAAATAAAAAACAAACCTAGCTAGCCATCAAGAATTTATGATGATCATGTTGATTATTATATTGATCACCATTTTTATGTTGTAATTGATCAGAATTTCAAATTTCACTATCAAGAGGAATTATAGGGTTGGATTAATATTGATGTACTTTTTTTCTTTTTTATTTGTCCTGTGTTGACTTAACACTCCTACTAGAATAGTATTTGTTTGGAGTTTGGTTTTAGTAAATTATTCTTATTATTATAATTTTGAAAATTTAAGTCGACTACTATTTTATATAAGTATCTAATGATAAGGGTAATATGGAAAGAAAAATAATACTAGATCTCTTGATTTGTTATTAAGTGAAAAGAAGAAAAAAATTAGTATAAGGATCAAGTAAAATGACACAGATGAAATAGTTATTTTAAAACTTAATACATACGAAGACACCTAAAATTGACACGATTTTTAATTTAAACATTTCATCTCAAGATGTGACCTATTAAACACCTCATCTCTATTAAAATTTAAAATCGTGTTATTAAACACTTTTTGCTAATATGGCACCTTAAGTGACTATACAACTCTTAGAAGGGCGAAGTGCACAAATATCCATTTTGGGATCGTTTAACTTATATCCAATTTATATTTGTTTTTACAAATTTAGCCACTTTAGAATTAATTTGTACACGACTAAAATTAAAATTTCAGGTCTGATGTACATTTAAAATTGCCTTAAATCTCAATTATGTGTGTCTTAATTTATTTTGTCAATTTATTTTATTCTTCAAATTTCAACAATTCAATAATCAAAGCTACTCAAAATAAGCTCAAATTAAAAAAAAAAAGTTTCATATATTATAAAGAACAAACTTCACTTATTAATTTGTCAAAACAACAACAAATTTGACAAACCTAACACCCCTTTTATTCTTTTCATGTATGCATTGGTTTCAAACTTTCAGTCATACATTGCTAAAGCACATGTTAAAATTGATTAGAATTTCAGCCGTGTGTGTCTAAAAAAGATCTCATGTATAATTGTGATGTTAAAATTGACCAAAATTTCAATCATGTGCGTCTGAAATTTTTAATTTTTCAAAATATAATAATTGTATCCTTCAAATTTCAATACCCAAATATGCCGCAAACAAGTTCAAGTTTAAAATATAAGTTTCACGTATCATAAGGAACAAACCTCAAACATTAATTTGTCACATTAATAGCAAATATAAACAAACTCATTTAGCATCATCTTGATTTTTTTATACATGATTGAACGCATGTTAAAAATTGACAAAAAATTCAAACATACGTGTCTGAATGCAGAAGCAGAAAGATCTAAAAAAAACATACACTTTTAGATCAGAATGATAAAAGCTTGAAGAAGTATAGTATAAATCAGTGTTTTCAAAAACGTTTTTTGGGTGAGGCGTATCACAAATGCTTCGGGTCGCAAATTGAAGACGTAAATCCATAGAGCGAGTCATAGAATTTGGGGTGTAAGCTCCAAGCGTAAAAATGTAAGTCTTGGGCGTAAAAATGTAAGTCTTGGGCGTAAAACACACGTAACCTTTTTTACTTTAAATCATATTTTTTTTAATTATTCGTGTAATGATATTTCTCAAATAGTAATTGTAATACGTTTTTCTTCATTTTTTATTATTAATACCTTTCTCAAATAAAAATGATAGTAATATTTTTTTTTTCTATATATTATAGGTTATTTATTAAAATTTATTTGTAAAATAATTGAAAGTTTTACTTTTTGCTTATTTTCTTTGTAATAAAATTATAAAATTGAATATACACTACGCCCCATAGATTCATAAGACTTCATCCCATGTCTCGGAGCTTACTTCTCGCCCCATACTGCATAAAACGTCTTGCCTTACGCCCTCACCTTTTAAAACACTAATATAAATCAAATAGAAGGCTCGTACGTAATTGAGTTCTTGTTTAAAGTTTACTCAACACTAAGTATTCATGCAAAATAAATTATTAAATGACTAAGATTATATTGTCCGTGTAAAAAATATTCGAAAGGAACTCCTTTTATATTGAAAGTGTTTTGAAATAGCAATTCATCGCGTGAAATGTGGGAGTGTGATATTAATTAAACATAGCAATATTGTGTTGTTAATTATTTGTAATTAATCAATGGACAGTCTTCCTCCGTTTATATATATTCTCCAAAATGCATCTCTTTTTTTTTTCTAACAAAAAAAGAAGAAGAGGAGAATCTAAGATAATTTAGGATGATAAATAATTAGTGTTCCTAATTAGAGGGAAAACCAAAGAAATGAATGGAGTAGTAGTAGGTCTAGTAAGATGCATAACCACTGTTTAATTGCTTTAATCACCAATCATTATTACTTGTTTTTTGTCTTAATTAACTACCAATGGATGTTTACTTGGTCAAATCATCAATTCAATCCTATTGAATCGGGCCTCTCTATACTTTATTTATATTTAACTCTCTCTTCTAATACTTTTCCAATATAGATTTTAATATAAATATAAAAAAGTTAAAACCAAATTTAATTGAAAATTTGAAGAAAGGGTGTGTCACTTATTAAGACAAATAATATGCCAATTGAAACAATGACACCTGTAGCTGCACCAACACCAGCCACAGCAACACCTGCATCTACACCAGCACCAACACCAACAAACAACAATGAGGCTCAGAAGAAAAGTAACAGAATTCAAGTGTCTAACACCAAGAAACCACTTTTCTTCTATGTCAATCTTGCTAAGGTATATATATATATATATATGTGCACGTTCAGAGGCGGATTCAGTATTTGAATTTTGACCGATTCAAACATTTGCTCTGTTTAATAATAACATTGCATCCTAGATAGTACATATTTGACAGAATTCAATAGTTTTGTGTTATTGAGAAATCTAATAAATAAAATGTGAATCCGGTAGCATAAATAGGTTATAAATTTGGTGGTTTATTTTCCTTAAGCAGAAAGTCTATCGGAAACAACCTCTATACCTGTCAATGTAGGAGTAAGCTCTGCGTACATTGTTGTTGTTGTATAGTGATATGATGCTAAGAGATTATATTAACAAATTTTATTTTACCAACTTGTGCAGAGGTACATGCAGCAGCATAATGAGGTTGAACTATCTGCTTTGGGCATGGGTAACAATCTTCAATCTTTGTTTCGAAATTGATATATATATATATATATATATATCAATCATAATTCATAATTAAATGTAAAGAAAATGAAAATCAATCTTCTTGCTAATGTATTTATATTAAATTATCAACAGCGATCACTACGGTTGTCACAGTTGCTGAGATTTTGAAGAATGGTGGATTTGCGACGGAGAAGAGTAAGTAACTGTGATCCCTATGGGTATCTTATTCATGTCTCTGTTTCTGATAGACCTTCGGCACAAATAAAGCATATAAAAGATAACAGTAGCAACAACAAATAGTATGACAACAGATAATAGTAAAATCGAAGAATATGATGGCATGAGAGTTATTAATAATAATAGTGATAAGGGAAACTAAATCACGCTCGACTACCTGTTTATTTAGCTTTTGAAAATGAAAACAAAAATGAAGAGTAATTTTTCTTAAATTTTTTTTGCATTCCCTGATATAGTTGTCATTTGATGCAGAGGTTTTAACATCCACAGTTGGAATGAAAGATGAGGCTAAAGGCCGCATGGTTCAGAAAGCAAGAGTAAGAAATTTATTCTTTCTATGATTAATGTCGCTTCAATCCTCCAAAAATGTTGTTGTACCTGTGTTTGATCCTCCAAAATGCATAATATACGGAAACAACATAATTTTTGAAGGATTCAAGCAACATAGGCTATGCTAGATGCAAATGTCGTTGTACCTGTATCATATCCTCCAAAAAAATAAATATATATAGATTTGGAGAATTTGGCATGGAAGCGACATCATTTTTGAAGGATTAAAGCAACAGAGGCTATGCTAGATGCGATGCAGCCTGCATCTAGCCGATCGTTCCTCCAAAAATGTCATTGCACCTGTGTTTGATCCACCAAAATGCATAATGTTTGGAGAATTCAACACAAAAATGGCATCATTTTCGAAGGATTAAAGCAACATAGGCTATGCTAGATGCAATGATGCCGATTCTTCTTCCAAAAATGTTGTTGCACATGTATCAGATCCTCCAAAAATGCATAACATTTGGGGAATTTGACACAGAAGCCATATCATTTTCTAAGGATTCAAACAACATCGGCTATGCTAGATGCAATGTGGTCGACCCTTCTTCCAAAAATGTTGTTGCACATGTATCAGATCCTCCAAAAATGCATAATATTTGGAGAATTTGACATGGAAGCGACATCATTTTTTAAGGATTCAAATGTTGTTGCACATGTATCAGATTCTCGCATAATATTTGGAGACTTTGACACAAAATCGACAACATCTTTGAAGGATTCGAGCAACATAGGCTATGCTTAGTGGTTTCACTACAGGGGTTCAAAATATGAAGTAAACACACAAACAAACCAAATTAAATTTAATCGTGTATAAACAAAGTAAATTTCCATCTAATGGGGTTAGGACGAACCCCCTCGGCCCTACCTGGCTCCTCCCTTGGCTATGCTAGATGCAATGTGTCTGAGCCTTCCTCTAAAAATGTCGCTGCACCTGTGTTTGATCCTCCAAAAGCATAATGTTTGGAGAATTGGACATAGAAGCGACAACATCTTTGAACAATACGTGGTTCTCCCCTTTCCTAACTCTGCACATAGTGGTAGCTTAGTGCACTAACGAGAATTTTTGTGAATTTGCAGATTGAGATAGTGTTGACGAAGAGTGAGAAGTTCGACAAGCTGATGACACCAAACAATACTAATAGTGATCGTGCAGTAGCACAAGATGGTGCAGCAACCAACAAGAATACTATTACTTCAGACACTAAGGAGCAAAACAAGAAGTAGAGAGGATGCTACTTGTTTTTGTGTCAAATCTCAGTCTTACTGTATCTCAGTCTAGATATGAGGATGCTACATATCATATTATTCTGCTATTATTTCTTATTATATTTGTTATTATTATTACTACTACTATTATGTTAAAAGTTAGAGAGGCTAAATATAGAGTGACAGCAAAAGCAACCCTCACCAAGGAGTGTTGTTTGTGAGTTGTGACTTTTAGGAAATTTTTTTTTGCCTCTATATAACTTATAGAGTTTGTCACATTTTGCAGTTCCCTTTTTCAAACTTGTATCTCCCAAAGATACAGCACATATATAATATGATTGCTGTTTAGTTTTTAGTATGTTTCTTGGTGTCTTTACACATTGCTTTCTGTCATTCTGTTTGGATACTTAATTTTCTCCATTATGCAGTTTTTCTCTTTTTCAAGCTATGTTGTTCAGACTCTCTGAAGATGCTTCGGCACCTGTGTTGAATCCTCCAAAACTAAAATACTTTTGGAGGATCAGACCAGAAACCCCTCGACATTTTTAAAGATTCTGAGCAATAGCTTGTGTTTGGCCAATCTTTTTGAAAATCTTTTTAAGTGTATTTTTTCTTCTAAAAAGTGTTTTTTTGGAAAAACTATTGTTTTGTGCTTCTGAAAAACAGTTTTTAATACTCCCCCAAAACACTTATTTTTTCTAAAAAACCTTATCAAAAACTTATTTAAAGTACGCAATTTTGATCTCTCAAAAGCTTGGTCAAACAGGTTATATATAAATAGAAACATAACCAAAGCTAATCTTATCACAACAAATTCATTAATCCACCAAATTAATATCATGATTCAAGCCACTCTAGCAAACTTTACATCAAATTATAGGGATATTGAGTTCCAACTTTACAAACAATCTTTACTCAAAACAAATGTAATAATGAATCAAAAAGGATGAATAAGAAAAAAAATCACTGAAAAAACCATATCACACGCTAAAATGTTGTTTGTAGACTTCTACTAATGGGAGAAACCATGTTTGTGTTCACCCAAAAACTGTACACTTCATGCTCTAAGAGAAAGAATCATCTTTAATTTAACCTGCAAGGAAATCAAAATGAAATTCGTCAAATAAAAATCTTTTACATCACCTAAAGCAGGAGAAATTTAACAAAAATAAAAGCATAAACGCGGAAATGGTGAACAAAACTAACAGGAAATTTAACTGATATACAAAGTGGATTTGGGAGTGAAGGAGTTCAACCAGATGATAGTTTCATTTCAAACTTCTATTTATGATTGCATTTCCCAAGTCAGAGACTTTATCAATATCGACATGCAAAATCACTGGTTGAAGAGGGCAGTGGCTTACAATTACCAAGACTCAAGTATAAACATTTCCATGGTGCTAGATTTCAGGAAAGGTAGTCTTAGAAAACTGATGAATAGCTATATCTCCAATAATTCATGCTAGTACTACCAGCAGAAAATGACCAAGTTACAGTATAAGATAACAAGTGAAATATACATGTCATGGATCTTGAATGTGAATTAAGGCCAACAGAAAATGAAAACACCAGATTCTAATCACAAAGTTTCTAGGATGAAACAGAACAAAATATTTTGTTGCTGCATCATCGACAGAATTTAGTTTTTCTTTTATGAAACATAGGTAACAAAGAATGTGAAACAAGAGGCAATAGCTCAGGAGGCAGGACTCATATCAACAGAGAGCAGGTTAAAGAAGTATGAATCAAAGTGTTTGAAAGCGAAACAAGTATGATAGTCAAGTGGAGAATGGTAGAATGGGTGGGCATATAATCCATTGATTTTCAAAAGCTGAAAACGGCAAAGTTGGTTATGAACATAGCTTGATTCACAAGATGATCACCTTTATTAATGCGCAAGTTCACCACTTGATCTATCCAAAACAAAATGCAACTGTCGCAAGTGACCAGCTATCTCTTCAATCAATCGATGTCCCTCGTCTCCATTCCTCAATGAGTTGATGGAATGATCAAGAAAGCTATGTTCTATACCAAGTGCTTCCAGTCTGCTGCTCAAAACTGATAACTCATTTTTCAGACTCTCTAACTCAGAATCTCCATTAGTGCACTGCCCAGATTTGCTCCCATCCCTTCCTTTCTGTAGTGATTCTGGAAACTTGCTAATAGATCCTTCTTCACCAGAAGGGCTTCTGTCTGTGATCGACTCTAGGGGAACATTTTCCTCTATTTCACCATTACTTCTAGAAGACTCCCTATGGTCCAATTCTTTCGGATTACTTACTTCAACCCATTCTTCTGTTGAAAACTCGCAGTTAACATTAGCTAAGTCTTGACTAGCCTCATGCTTAGAGAGCAAAAGGAGCCTTTCTTCCAATTTGTTCAAACAAAGCACAAGTTGCTCCCTTTCACTTTCCAAATAAAGCAAGGGGCTCCCGTTATCTATGTTATCCACTCCCAATGGTGTCAAGACCTCACCACTTCTACTGCTGCTGGTGGGATTATGAGCAATTACGTCGCCAGGAACAGCCGAACTGTCGGCACTGCACATTGTATCAGCTTGCTTAGCTTTATTTGAATCATAACTTGCCTCGAGTGCATCCTCAAAGAGAGCCATATTCCCAAGTTTCTTCTTGTAAAGTTCAAGTTTAGTTTCAAAATCTTGGATCTCTTTCTCCTTCTGCACAAGAAGATCATTTGAATTCTGCAGTGCTTCGTTGTCATATTCAGCTTGTTCTTCCATCATTCTTAGGCACTGCAAAGCTTCCATGTGTAGTGCTGCCTTCTCCTCTTGCAATCTTGTAATCATTGCCATCGCCTGATTTGCAGCAACTGAGGATGCATTTCTCTCTTCCTCCAACTCTCTATAGAGAGAAGCCATTAATTTTCTATCATACTCCACCTGTCGTTTCAAACGATCAGACACACTCTCACCTTCAATTTCACTCACTGTGCTTCCCTCCAGAGATAAACCAGATTCATTTCTCTCAAGCGAGATCCTTTGATGAAGTATCTGCATTCCAATAGAGCTAGATGCTTCAAGAGTTCTAAATTCCTCACCATTTACAGACACCCTCGGGCTCATCTCACTTAATATAGAATCAGTACCACGAGCAGCAGACAGTTGTGTAAGTAGGACCTTTAGATCTTCACTCATTCGTGTAGAATCCTTGAATGACCTCTGCTCCAAAAACTTTCCGGATAATTGCCTCCCTTTGTTTCCAACGGCCAGCTTATAAGCATCACCTAGATCAAAAGCATCATCTGTCTGTGAACTACTCTCATTTGGCTCTGGTTTAGAATCCAATTCTGTTTCGCTCTTTGGGATCTCATCACTTTTTGACCTGGAGACTTCCCCACAATCTTCGACAACTTGGTAGACCGTCTCACCTGCTGCTGTAGAAAGCATAGCAATATCAATAAATACGGAAGACAGTGAGGTAAATTATTATAAAAGGTGAAAGATACACTTGATAGACCATCTTCAAATGTACTTAAAGCTATTCAACAGCTCTTTTAGTGTTACATGAAAATCAACACATCGGAAGAAATTGAATTGATTGAGCTGCTGTTATAGCTTCTGAGTCAGAAAACAATTAACAGAAAGTAGTAGTTTGAAGATCAAAAACAGAAAAATGTAAATCCATTTGTAATTACTTTTTCTCTATCTTCTTCCTATTTGGAAGTTGAAAGTAGAACATGTGGCAGTTAAGGACAGCAAAAATTCAAAAAAAAATCACTTGTAAGGCATTTTGATCTGGGGGAAACAAAGAGAGATGGAGCACTCACTTAAATGGTTAACAAAAAAGAGAAATGGAACAATAAGGAAACGAAACTTACAGGTCTCTCTTGCTAGATCAACAAGATTTTCCTTGACATTGGACAACGGGTTGACTTCATCAAAACTTATGAGATCAGATGGGACAGATGCATCAGTCTTCCGTTCAGGTTGCTGCCAGCTAACTTCCTCTGATCCAAGCCCAACAACTGCAGCCGAGGTTGCAATAGACGAAAAATCTCTAGTCATTAAGTCTATTTCTGGATCCAGAAGTGATGGTTCAGGCACTGAAGCCGAATGTATTAGTTTCTCGGTAGCAAAGTCATCAGTGACGGTAAAAATTTGAGGTTCTGGATGCAAGCATCTATCAGATAAATAGTCTATGGAATAGTCCCTTGCACGGATTAGAGGACTAGCACTATCACTATCCGAGTGTGCAGCTTCTGATTCAGAATCAGAGATAACCTTTACCTTTTTGTACTCCAAACGAGGTGAAGGAACAAAGACTGATGTCGATGCCTCATTTTCAATCTCCTTGGTGTCACCCCTCTCTTGTCCATTAGTCATAGACAAAGGTGCATCGAGTTCAACTGTGTCAGCACACAAAGATGTAATCTTGAACAATTTTTTAGCATATCCTCCGGTAACAAATTCCTCTTTACAACAATAACATTTTCTTACTCCTGACGAACTCTTTGTTTTCTCCTCGAGTAAAGGATCCTCATCAGTTAGGTGAGGCTCTGCCCCCAGTTTTCCAACCAGCAATCGGTAGGTTTCAGCATTCGACTTATTTACTGTGGCAAACGAGAAAAGGCAACTCTCACACATCCCATGAACATCAACAAGGTTATTGTGATTATGACAAAGAACTAATGAAGATATCCTATACTTATGATTGGGGCAGATTAATTCCCAGTAAAATCCAGCTCTTTCCTTGCCAAGAACATGATCCAGCCTCGAGCAAAGCAAACATGGAACTTGCAATTGGCAATACTGGGCAAACTTCGTGACTAAGTAGGCGAAACCACCGTCAATAAACAGAAAAATCATGAGCAACCATTCAAGAAATGCTGAAGTTAAAGCTGATGTTATACTAATAGGACCTTTAATTTTTCCTTTACTATAGTCCCCCATTACATCCATATTTGTGAAATGGTAGAATGATAATTGAACACAACTAACAGGAAAAATTTGAAACTTACGCACAACGAAATCTGTGATGCACCCTGCAATGAAATAATAAAAAGATATGTCAAGAAAACACAAACAGACTTTATATGCATGTGATTCAATTCAACTTACACAGACAAAAAAAGTTGCCATCTTTATATAATCAAGAATTCAATTACAGAACATTATAACAACTTTCATGTCACCCAAATTTTGTTGAACCGCAAACACTATTAATATTCATATGCCTGCAGCATAAACTCAAAGCTTCTGCTTTTACATATCATACTACTCCTACTGTTTGTCTTACTTTCCCTTTTAGTCCGTCTAAAAAAGAATGTTACTTTCCTTGTATGGCAACTCTTTAATTTCAATTTTTCACATATCATGCTTAAAACCACAAGATTAAAGGATCACAAGATTCAAAGCTTTTTTACTTTCTCAAAATTCCGTGTCAAGTTCAAACCAGACAATATTGGTTATTTTAACTAAATATCAGGGAAGAACTAAACTAAAAAAAAACATCTACTTGGGGTTTATTTTAACTAGCAAAGCAATCAAATCACATACTTTAAAGTCCAATATCTCTGCTAAAAAAGCAACTCAATTGATCAAATCATCCCAAGTCAAAACCCCAGTTCTCAAACAAGATCCAAAACCCCAAAAACCATAAACAGAATATTCCCACAGACATATTAAAAAACTCAACAAACAGTCCAAGAAAATCCTATAGAAGACATAAAAAACCAATCTTTTTTCCAAGAACTTAATAAACAACCCAAGAAACAAGAAAAAAAGATCATATGCACATATATAGCAGCAACTTCAAGAAACCAAAAAAAAAGGAAAGCAACAGATCATAATCACCAACATAAGAAACAGAAAAATACCTTAGAGGAAAGTCCTTTTTACTCTGAAAGAAAATTCCAAAAAGTCTCAAACGAAAAAAAATATATGGAGAGATCAGAGACACAAAATATATAAATGGGGTACATGTAATGTTTATGTTAATGCACCTACTTTAATACTACTATAATTAATATACTTTATAAAATATAGAGTTTGAACGTTTCTGTCAGAAATGCACGTTGTTTTCAACTGTAAAATAAATTACAAAGACATCCCACAAGTATTCAGTACTTCTATTTTAGTATCCATCTTTTAATAGTATTTGGCTAGTTTACTCTCTTTTCTTGCCTATCATTTGATTAGTATGTCAAGTCAAACATGAACGGAAGGAGTATTTAGTTCGTTATTTTATGGTATGTAAAAGTCACTTGATTAATTTGAATACGCATCGTGTAAGGCCTATTTCAAGAGAAATGTTCCCTATCAATAATTTTTTCATAACTAAAACTCGAAACTGAGATTTTTAATTAAGAGAGAAATAGTCATATTCACCGCACCATATCGATCTAAAAGTGCAATATATAATTAGAAAATTTCATAAATAGCAAAGAGATTAAACTTAATAACCTTCCTTAGCTACAATTTGTCTAATTACGCTCCATAGTTATAGTTTTGTTTGCTATATGTATTTCTGTTGTATATTTCACTTGCCAATAAGCAAACATGATTTCTATTTGTATATTCCGCTTACCAATATACAAACAATGTAAGTATATACAAATTCTATATTTATACATTTAGGAATTTTTCAAAATTCCATTTATATATTTGTTTGTCAATATACAAACAAGGTAATTTATTATGTATTTTTCATATCTTATACAAATCAAATGTATCAACAAATCATATACGAATTTATACAATTAGGAAGTAAACTATACAAATTCACAACAAAATTTTAAAAATTATAGCCGTAAATCATAAATATCTAAAACTCTAGCTAAATTAAATAATACACTATAAATATTTATCATTTCGCGTATTTTTCCATATATTATAAATAAAATAGAGGTGTAAATTGTAATTTACAATTTAGAGAAGAAACTGACAGTGATAGTCATAGAAAGTTGGCTTTCCAATTGCAAGAATTACAATTGGGCGGCTACCGAAAGGTGGCCCATATCCAATCTAACTATTACAAATATGCCATACACCAAAAAAAAGTAATGTCTTTACAACATATGAAATCAAAAAGATTCTTCAATTCTTTTTTCAATCTTTTGTTTTATTAAAAAAGGGGGGAAAAGAAAAAGAAAAAAAAAGGGAGAATTATTGGATTTGGTTGCCAAATTGTCATATTATTATTACTAGGTAATACAACCCGCGCTTTGCGCAGGTATAAATAATTTTTCTAAGCTTTTGCACAACCTTTCCAATAACAGATTGTTATAAGGGAAAAAAAGTAAATTTTAGTAAGTTTTAAAAACATTTCAACAGAAATTAAATGATTTGACATTATCACATGTCTCAAAAATTGTAAATATATAATAAATGATTAAAAATATCTTGATATCTAATCATTTTTTTCTTTTACATAATTTATCATAATATATATTTGATAATATCATTGTCTTATTAAAACTGAGTGATGTTTTTATGTAGCGATTAAACATCACTTTTTCTAAAAAAAAATTGTACATGAAAAATATAGAATCTTATAATTTTATGGTTAGAATAACTCCTTGTGAAAGTTTTTGATAATTAATATTAGTTATAAATAAGTTAAGACCGTTAAAAATGTACACAACAATAACATAAATAATTTTTTTTAGAGACAATCTACTTGTTTGAGGTCAAACGTTCACCACTTTTCGTTATTGTTACTTTGTTAGTCTAACAAAATTTATAGAAGGAGAAAAATAAATTTTAAACGACAACAAAATAATATTGTTGACCATTTTAGAAATTCATTATTCATTAAACTGCTGCTCTGAAGGCCCTTCTAGATGCTTCATCTATGCAACTTTACGACTTTTTCATAAATATGTATGTATAATTTTTTCATTATGAAAGTACAAGTAGATCAAAATATTGGATTCTAGATTCATGTTAAAGAAATATTCTCGAACATTAAAAAATTAAAAATAAGTATAACCTAGATAACTCAAACACTCAGAAATGACTTGGGACATGAAGGACAACAAATCTATGTTAATAGACATATCTTTTGTAGCTTAAGATATTACTTTTATTTAGAGCAGATTTTATTTCATATTCTTCAAATTAAGCTTGCCGAAAATAGTCATAATTCACACCAAAAATATTTAGAAGAGCCGAATAGGAAGGAAAAAAAGAAAAACATTAAAAGGACGAAAGCTTTGTCCAAGTAAGATCATATACATACCAAACAAAAAATAATCAATACAATTTTAAGGAGACCACAAAATAGCGAGAAAAACATACATTAAAGGGAGTAAACTATGAGATATCCAATGATGATAACAAATCATTCTTACCAGAAAAGTTCATATGTTTTGAAATAACATACATCAAAAAATTGACCAACACTTCAATCAACTTTCAATCCTTAAAGTACTCATAATATCCACTAATAAAATTTAGTAAAAATAGATAACAACAACGTAAAAACCAAAAAATATGGGCATGCAAAATTATTAACTCTCAGAGGATTTTCTAAAGAACACAAAATCTCATCCTTGTATGTGAAGGAATGACGTTGTTGATGAAGAAATTAGAGCTTTGTAAGGGATTTTTTTATCGTACCTTCAACCGTTCCAGTAGAGAAAACTTGCTTGAATACTCAATTAACACTTGTCATTTAATTTGTACTAACAAATACTTATAACAATAAGTATACTCAAAAACATAAACAACAAAGTTCAAAGCATGTACTAAAAAATAACAATTAATAATATAAGCATAAATTAATGACTGTAAAAAAAACCCAGGATCTGTAACAATAGAATGAAACATAATGGAAAAACAAAACAATGATGTCAATGAGTAATTTAACAGGAGCAAAGTACACAAATATTTAATTGTCCAGAAGAAGAAGAAGTTCAAAATTTATGTTGTTTTAAAATGAGAGGAAATTCCTCTATTTATCGACAACAAATGGTCATGTGAATAAATGTTTATTGTGTCTTATTAGAGAGGTCACAACTCTTTGGAAAAGTTACAACCCTTCGGGAGTGATCACAACCCTTTGGTGGAAATAAAATAAATTAAAAGGAAATCTTGGTTTGTGGTGGTGCCACGTAAGCGGGAAATAAAATATTGATGACAAGGGCATTTTGAGCCAAACTATAAACGGAGGGCATTTTTGTTCTTTTCACATAGTTTAAGGGAATTTTGAACCATAAATTTTTAAACATTTCTATTGCAATTTACGTATCTTTTAGATCGTAATCTAAAATTCTTTTTATGAACAAACCAAAGTTTTTATGAGAAACTTAGATCATAACCTAGAATTTTATAAATGTTCTAATTCTAAATAGTTTTATCTCAAATAACATAAAAGGAAGGGTGGGGGGCGGGGGAGAATATAATAAGAAAATAAAAAATGTTCAAATATGAATGAATAATGTCTTTTCTTTAAGGGTGTAGGGACAAAAGGAAGAAAATAGAGAAAATATAAATAAAGAAAAAGAGGGTAATATGGTAAGTACGAAATATAAAAGGAGTAAAGGGGTGTCCCATTATGACCTAAATACCCATCGTTCTCAGCGTTTACCCTTATTTCTGTAATTCCTCACAATCGCAAACCCCCAATTCCCTTTTGCCCCTCAATTTCTTCAGCCTCCTTCCTTCCCTTCCTTGCCCTTCTACTCTTTTCCGATTTTCCCATTTCTCTCCTTCTCTCTCTCTTCACCCCTCTTTTACCCGCCATATTCAAAATTTTCCTGACCCTTTTGCTTGGAACCCGTTAAACTCCACCTTTTCGTTTGCTTTTGATCAATTTCGGGTGAATTATGAGATGGGTTTTGTGTTTCCTGGTGTTTTGATTGGAAAAGGTGAAATCTTGCAGTTTTAGGGCTGTTCGACAAGTATCGATCGTGATTTGAAAGGAGTTTCGTGTTTTGACTTTGCCTAATTTATGGTGAGTTTTTGGTGTTTTTATTGGGTTCCTGTTACTGATTTGGTTTGTGGTTTCTTCCCCTTTTGATGAGTAGATTGATGGGCGATCCTTTACTGCTTTGTTTGTTTTAGGGATTCGTATAGTTTATCTTATTGAGATTTGTTGGTTTAATTCGTTCTTTTTAACTACTATTTCATGGTGTTTGATCAGTGCGTTGGAGTAATATAGTGTTGGGAGTAGGACAGACTGTATTCAATTAATGTTTTGGCTATGATTTGCCCCGTGCTTTTCTTTTTTTTTGCTTGTTCTGGTTTTGAATACTGATAATGGGTTTAGGTTATTATGTTTACTTCTATCTCGTTTAATATTCCAAATCGTGAATTGTCTGTGCATTTTTGAAGCAGGTCTTAGTGAAGTCACTTGAAGCAAAAAAGTAAGTTTGGGTATTTGTTAGTCGTTAGCTGATTCGTTGTCCTCAGGGTTGGTACTTCATCAAGTGTGGGAAGAGTTTGATCTTTCGTTCCTACAGTTGCAAAGTTTGGTGTCTACATATTTCTCAGTGTGATAGAACAGTCTATTGATTGAAAGAGCTACTTCTGCAAAGACGAATGGCGAACCATGAGTTGATCCTTGGCCAAAATAACGACTTAGCTGTTGATGGCGAGAACCAGGAAATAGTGTTTGACCACACTCATCCGATGGACATAAGCCAGAACCATAACCACGAACTGGAACTAGCGCAGAACCATAATCATGAACTGGAACTAGCGCGGAACCATAACCATGAACTGGAACTAGCGCAAAACCATAACCATGAACTGGAACTAGCACAGAACCATAACCATGAGCATGAGATGGGTTTAGGGCAGAGCCAAGATCATGAGGGGAATCATGAGCATGAGTATGAACACGAGAATGATTTACCTATGGAGCAGAAGCCCGAGCATGAAAACCAGGAGTTGCCTAATGAAAACAATGAGTTAGATATTTCTGAACACGATGAGTTAGGGATCGAGGAAAACCAAGAACTTGATGATAACCTGGAATTAGCTGTTGTTGAGAGTCATGATATGGGTGTTGAACCTGCACATGAATATGAACTCCATGATGGTCAGATGATTCTTGCTTCGTCAGCTCATGTACTTCAGGCTCGAACTATGTCAACAACAGCTGATTTTGAGTTACATGTGGGACAAGAATTCCCTGATGTCAAAAGCTGCCGAAGGGCCTTACGTGACACAGCCATTGCTCTTCACTTCGAGATTCAGACCATAAAATCTGATAAAACTCGTTTTACTGCTAAATGTGCCAGTGAGGAGTGCCCTTGGCGCATTCATGCTGCAAAACTTCCTGGTGTACCCACGTTCACTATCAGAACAATTCATGACAACCATTCATGTGGAGGAATCGCGCATCTAGGCCATCAGCAAGCTTCAGTTCAGTGGGTGGCCAACTCTGTGGAGCAACGGCTTAGGGAAAACCCAAATTGTAAGCCAAAAGAGATCCTTGAAGAAATTCACCGGGTTCATGGAATCACCCTTTCGTACAAGCAAGCTTGGCGTGGAAAGGAACGAATTATGGCTGCTATGCGTGGTTCCTTTGAAGAAGGTTATCGCCTTCTTCCTCAGTACTGTGAACAAGTTAAAAGGACCAATCCAGGGAGTATAGCATCAGTTTATGCAAGCCCTGCTGATAACTGCTTTCAGCGGCTTTTTATATCATTTCAAGCTTCTATTTTTGGTTTTCTAAATGCTTGTCGCCCTCTTCTTGGGCTTGACCGGACCTTCTTGAAAAGTAAATACCTTGGTACTTTACTTTTAGCTACTGGTTTTGATGGTGATGGCGGTCTTTTTCCTCTAGCATTTGGTGTTGTTGATGAGGAGAATGATGATAACTGGATGTGGTTTCTCTCTGAACTTCATACCTTGCTAGAGGTCAATACAGAAAACATGCCAAGACTTACTATCTTGTCTGACAGGCAGAAGGGCATTGTAGATGGTGTTGAAGCAAATTTTCCCACTGCTTTCCATGGTTTTTGCATGCGTCATTTGAGTGAAAGCTTCCGTAAGGAGTTCAATAATACAATGCTTGTTAACCTGTTGTGGGAAGCCGCACATGCTCTTACAATCATTGAGTTCGAGGCAAAAATTCTCGAGATTGAGGAAATATCACAAGATGCTGCATATTGGATTCGGCGGATTCCTCCACGATTGTGGGCCACAGCTTATTTTGAGGGAACAAGGTTTGGGCATTTGACAGCTAACATAGTGGAACAATTGAATAATTGGATTCTAGAGGCCTCTGGACTTCCAATAATTCAGATGATGGAATGCATCAGGAGGCAGCTTATGACTTGGTTCAATGAACGACGAGAAACCAGTATGCAGTGGACATCAATCCTGGTGCCTACAGCGGAGATGCGAGTTGCAGATGCTCTTGAGCGTGCCCGGACTTATCAGGTTCTTCGTGCTAATGAAGCTGAGTTTGAGGTGATATCTCATGAGGGTACCAATATTGTTGATATTCGGAACCGTCGCTGCCTTTGTCAGGGCTGGCAACTCTATGGTTTGCCCTGTGCACATGCTGTGGCAGCACTACTTTCTTGCCGGCAAAATGTCCACCGGTTTACCGAGAGTTGCTTTACTGTTGCGACGTACAGGAAGACATATTCCCAAACTATTCATCCTATTCCTGATAAATCATTATGGAGGGAGATGACAGAGGGAGATCCGGATGCTGCCCAAGCTGTTGAGGTTATTATAAACCCACCTAAGTCACTCCGGCCTCCTGGCAGGCCAAGGAAGAAGCGAGTTAGAGCAGAAGACCGTGGTAGGGTGAAGCGAGTTGTTCATTGCAGCCGCTGCAATCAGACTGGCCACTTCAGGACTACATGTGCAGCTCCAATTTGAGTTCTCTCTGCAGACTCTTCACTGGTTGTGGAAGAAGTCTGTGATATACCTTTTTCCTGTGCAGAATCTCTCTTATATTCTGATGGAGGACATTTCTAGTTAGTTTCTCAGTCTATAGTGATAACTTTTTATCAACTAGTCTAGTAAGCTTATGCCTGTTTTTGGATTTGTTTTAATAACACATTGCAACAGGGGATACATTTGGTGATTATAACCATATGCTATGATGAAAGCTGGATTTCTTAAGTTGTGGATGCCCTATGCAATTTACACCCCCTTCTCAATTGGCATGCTATTTTATAGTAAACTAACAATATGTTGAGTGCAGGTGCAGCAGTCCCTTATTTTGTTATGTTCCAAACAAATGTTTGGTTAAAGATGCTCAGGTCTGGTATCAAATAATGAAATTTCCAGTTTTGTAGCTGGCTGGCTATAAGCTTGTACATAGACAAGCATTCTGGTCTATCCTAATCACTTCTTCTATGTGATTTTGATTGGTTAAGAGTCCATGTCATTGCAGTATTGCTGTTTCTTCTAGTTTGTTGTCTATATTCTTTGGCTTAGTTTTTCTTCTTTTCATTTTTATTGGTTAAACTGTGTTTCTATCCACACAGCGTCTAGACCACCGTGCAAGTTAGTGGTCTAGTTTTCAATGAAAAATAAAATAGCTGACCAAAGTTCAAATTTTAGCGGAGATAAAAAAGAAATGTTTTCTGCCCCGAGGTAGCAAGTATCTTGTCCTTCGATTTATGTTATTATCTTATGTTTCTTTTACTTTGATTATCATATTATTTTATTGTAGTTACCGTTCTTAATAGTTTTTGTCATACTTTTTTTAGTATTTTACCATGACGACTTCACTTCCATTAACTTTTTCTGGTACTCCTTTTGGATTGTTTTTCCTTGAGTCGAGATCCCATTCTCGAACTTATTTTTCGTGTCTCAAAATATTGGACTTCTCTTTTGTGATTGTCCCAAGTAATAGAAAGGACTATCTTTTCTCTTTCTTTCTTTGGTGTTTGGTATTGATTAATTCGAATGTGTTGCAGGACCCACTTTTGGAGGTGGTATTTTTACTAATATTTTTTCATACTCAACTCGAACATGAGACATTTAATTAACGAATGATCTCAACCAACCCATGTTAATACATAAAGGACTATATCTACATAGGATGTTACCATGTATAAAAATAAACGTTGTCACTGACCTGTTTTTTAAAATGACAAGAAAACAAATTTAGTAGAAATTAAAGGCAACTAACGAAGTGCCTTGCATTGAGGAAATAGAAGCCCACATTAACCCAAAATTTTGATTTACACTAACGGTATTTTAAAATTAAGTGTGTACAAATAAACACTTAAACTTATATAAAATTAATAAGTAGACGCATACGTCCTACTTGACATCCTACGTGCAATTTGTTTCCTACACGACTTGTATTATTCCACGTACTACTTGTGCATTGGAGGGCATCAATGACAATTGAGGTCAAATTTTAAAAAATATTTACGTATTATACCAAGTATATACTTATAGTTGTGTTGTGAAGTGTGAAACGTGAAACGATGCTAGTATTTTACGGAAAATCTAACCGAGGGATGTTTTTGGTTAAGTTGGGAAAACTTAAGGGACGTTATTTGTCAAGTGAAAAACAGCAAGGATGTAGCCAATCAGAAGGCAAAACAACAAGGATCGAAAACCAAAAACCCGAATTTGAGAGGCCCATTTGATTTGGTACCTCGAACTGTGTTTTTCTTTTATTCGGATTACAGAATTTTCTACGAGAGAAGAGAAGAGAAGCAGAAGGTGAAGAATATCGAAGATGATTCACAGAAAATGGAGCTTGTTAACTGGTCCTGCTGCTATACTCGGCGGTATCGTCGGTACTATTGTCGTCGCCAATTTTATCTTTATCCAAAATGTAAGCTCTCTATGTAATTTTAGCTTTTTTTTAAAAAAATATTT
>JAJOOO010018457.1:0-28998 GCA_029582685.1 Solanum piurae | reverse complement strand
CATTAAGCAATTATTCTGACATATTCCTATAGCTAACAAACTCTTAACAGACCTCATTAAAATAGAAAATAATAATTTGCTACAAAGAAAAAAATTGCATTCTCATATTTTAAGGTTCCCCAAATCAAACTTGCATTTCTGGAGGATATTAGCTTCACTGTGTGTTTCATATCTATTGCCACATATGAAACTTAAAAGAAGAAGAGAATTCATGGAAAAACCTTTCTTTCTATTTTTTGAATGAATCATATATCTGCATAGTGTTCTCTATATATACACCATTAAGCAATTATTCTGACATATTCCTATAGCTAACAAACTCTTAACAGACCTCATTAAAATAGAAAATAATAATTTGCTACAAAGAAAAAAATTGCATTCTCATATTTTAAGGTTCCCCAAATCAAACTTGCATTTCTGGAGGATATTAGCTTCACTGTGTGTTTCATATCTATTGCCACATATGAAACTTAAAAGAAGAAGAGAATTCATGGAAAAACCTTTCTTTCTATTTTTTGAATGAATCATATATCTGCATAGTGTTCTCTATATATACACCATTAAGCAATTATTCTGACATATTCCTATAGCTAACAAACTCTTAACAGACCTCATTAAAATAGAAAATAATAATTTGCTACAAAGAAAAAAATTGCCAATCGTGTTTCAACATCTTTTGCCCAGATGGGAGGAAGTGTTGTTGGACTTGACGGTGTTGGGTTGAGACTTGAGACTCGTTTTAAAAGCCCCCTTATTATCTCCATCTTAACTGTCCTTAATGGAAGTTCTGGTGAAGCACCCATGACAGAGATGGAGAGTTTAGCTCAGTCAACAATATCTTTATTGCTTAATTCTTATCTTTTGAAGTTGATCAATGTTTTTATTTTATATGTACTCATACAGTTCCTGATTGTATATTAGCTCAAATAAGTTACTTGAAGTATGATGTTTATTTTTTTTAAGCATGGTCTAGCTTGTATATTTAGACCTCGTTTATGTATCACAACTTTCTAAAATATTTGTGTCTACGCCTTAAGAAAGATAGATAGAGAACAAGCCTCTTGAATACCGTTGTCAAATTTTGACTTTGTCACACTTTCAGTTAAATATATGCTAGGTAAAATGTTGCTTCTGTTTTGAATTTGATATTGTTGTTTGAATAGTTTCTAATCTCTTTTCCTCTTCTTATGTTTTATGTACAATCGGAGGGCTAGAGTCTCTACTTTAGAACTCATTATTGGCCTAAAAATATTAGGCCAACAACAATTGGAATCATCGCAATGCTTGGAGTCTCACAAATTAGGAGTCCAATGTTTATTAGCCTTTCTTTCGTTGTCTAATTATGTTTTTTTTTGGATATATTGACTAACCTTTACTTATTTCTACCTAAATCTTAAGTTTTTTTGTTTTTTTTTTTGATATATTAGATTGCTTGTCTTTTATTTTGAAGATTCTTATGTGGGCTAGTAGTATTTGTTAGCGGATTTAAATTATATTATAAGCCTTTGGCTACACTTTTAGAACAAAAAATGATAAAAAAAATAAAAATAAAAATAAAATCTTTTGAAAATTAGGTTAACGTCTTAAGTTTACTTATCCATATTCATTTAGGCATTTCACTTAGGCCTCTTAAGTCAGAATAACCCCAAATAGAGTTTCTAAGGGCTAAAATAATATTGTATTCATTTAGGCCTTTAAGTTGAGAAAAGGGAAACTCATCGTTTAGGACTCCTAAATAAAATAATTATCGTTTCGAAATATATTTAAGGCTAAGATATTTACCTTTAGAAATATCTATTTTTAAGAAAAGTAAGTAGGACAGTAGGCCCTTGTATTTTATTAACAAAAAATAAAAATGTAAGTTATAAGTTAAGTCCAATTAGTTAGGCCTATTTCATATCTCTTTAGACATTTGGTAATTAACTTAGACGATGCTTCCTAATTAGATTATTTGTGAACATTTTCTCATTTATAAAAGCATAACTCTTTTTTTCAAAAAAAATAAAAAGGGGGCTTAACTTGGAGTGATGTTTTTCAAATGTTATTTACCTAATTTTCTGATCTTTTTTTTAAAAACTAAATATTTAAAGTTTAAGTTTAATAACTTAAAATGCATACTTTGAGAGTTTAATAGTGTAATAGTTTGGGTCCAAAGGTTCTTTAAAAATAGTACTTTAAAAAAAATATTATTTTAAAATGTCAAAATAAATATTATAAGTTTTGTTAGAATTATTATTGTTTAGTCTTAAAGGATGCTTAACTTATTTTTTTAAGTAGGAACAAAATATTTCGAGTTCAAATTTGCAAAAAAAATATTTTTCACTTATACATATTTATTGCTACTCATTTTCATATTTCGTGTTTTCTTTATGAAAAAAATAACTCATACAAATTTATTCATTTTGTTATCTTCATTAGCCTAAGTTTGATGATAGTTGTTTTAGTAATTCTTTAAAGGATGCTTAACCATTCCCTTTACGACAATCAAAATCTCTTGCCTAGAATTACATAAGTTAAATAGACCATTAATAGGAGTTACTTTACCATTAATAGAAGTTACTTAACCATTATTTAGGTCAATGTTTAGATGTCCTAATTCATTATCTTTGAAATAATTAGGCGATTTTTAGATCCTTTTTAAAACTAAATGTAGAAGAATAAAGATTTGGGTGACACACCAATAGTTAGGCCTATTTTATATTCTTTATCACCCTTTTATGAAAAAATATATATTTGCTATTATCATTATTGTTATTTTTCAAAATCAAATGTTGCTAAAATATTTTAATCTCTTAACATGTTATTTCAAGATTTCAGATTCATAAACAGATTAAAAAAAAATACATACCTCATGGAGTGTTTGCAAGACTCTAACCAATAGACTAAACCTTCAACTTGTTTCAAGAAGTGTCAATTTATGTATTTATATTTATTAAACTAAAATTTAATCACTATATACAATGTAATTTTCCGACTAAGGGGTGTCGCTCGACACCCCTTGGACCAAGGTAGGTCCGCCACTGCATACTATATTATTTTCGCATATCATCGTCCTTTTTACGAATATTATTCATTTGTTTTTATTTGACTACACTTTAATAAACATATTATTTTACTACATATAATCTATCGTTAATTTGTCTGTATATGTAACATATGTTTTAAACAACCTACATGTACATATTATACTCCATAATAAATATATTTAAGATCACAAACTTTATATAATATTTTAACATTTAGTATCATTATTATTTATTTTTAGGAAATTCCATTTTTTTTCATTCAAATTATATATCACACATATTATTACATATTTATAACCAACTATTATCTCATTTTATTTTATTTTACGTCTTAATTCTATATATAAATAAAACGACAAATTTACATATCTCCTAAATTCAACATCTATATATTTCTAGGATAAGTTTATTATGGTACATCTATATATTTTCAGTGTATAAAACTGTCATACATTTTTGGTACATTTATTTTACTGTATGATAAACATTCTATTATTAAATTTATTGTATAGACATATATATGTCATACCTTGTATTTTACTTTTTTTAAAGCAAATAAATGAACAATTTTTCTACTTACTTTTCCTAAATTGAGTTTAAAGACCATTTTCGAATAGGCTCTGAGGGATGATTAATGCCTTCCCCTCGAGTAACCAAAATTCTTACCTAAAATCTCACTGATTTTCACAAATTAAAACAGAGTTTACCTTTACGTATTAAAAAATGGGTTTCCTAATATTTTTTCTTTAAAATTAGGTGGCGACTCTAAAACAAACAATTATCAAAATCAGAGTGGCAGCCACATTATGTTGTGAACTATTTCGTTTAAGCTCGAAAAATAGGGTGTGACAACTTTGCGACTCTATTGGAACTTACTTAGATTTTAACCTTAGAAAACTTAATTTAGGAATAAGTTTTGAGATTACTTGTTTATTTTCAACTTATTATTTACTTTACCAAAATGGTACATTCTTTTGATTGAAAGTTCGCAATCAAAATCCAAACTTGTGTTCCTTATTTGTTTTAAAACACTATTTGTTATTGATTTCCTCACACTGTCATTTACACTTTCTATCGAGACTTTGACCGTACACACACTGAACACGCGGGGTGTTCTGCACTCCTCCGAAACTTTCTTTGGATTATTTAGTTTCAGAGTTGGTGCAATTAAGATAGTACGCCTTTTCGCAATTACTCAGTCCTACTCTCAATCATCTAGGAAAAAATTCTACTCTAGAAATAGGTCATGTTGCATAGCCTTAGGCAAGACAATATAAGGTATTGACGTTGCGTTTAGGAAACTACCCACATGTCAATGAGGTTCTTCATTAAAACTCGACGACATATATTCTGTGTGAAATTGATATGAATGATCCAAACTAAAATACTTAATAGATTTTGAGCAAATAAACTTATCACACACTCTTTACCTTTCTTTCAAGTGAACATCAACCAAAACTTGTCGAATATCCAAATGGAGCGCCACACATCCTACAGAATTGGCGGCGAAACATCCACATAATACATGGAGCTGAGATTCGAGGGCACTTGGAAGAACAATTATCCCTTCTAGGGACACAAGGCGACAAAGTCTTCATTACTCAGCTAATGGGGTTCTGCGACACAAGCACAGTAACTTTCAAATTCTCAAATTTTGAGATCACTCTCACATTGGAGTAGTTCAGTAGTTTTACCGAACTACCAATTAGAGGAAGGTTGCCGATGATCCCATCAGCCATATGTCCAGGTGATTTTCTAAGTCTCTTGGAGGTGCATATATTTTCATCGTTGAGATATGTGGACGGTGAAAAGGTCAAGCTAGACTATCTCTTTCAAAGCTTTGAGGGTCTTGAAGTTTATGATAACATTAACATAAATTTGCATGTACCCGTGGAGCATGGGTACATTTGGAACTAAGGGTATTTATTATGGCTTTTTTGGGAATCATGGTATTCCTAATGAGGCCCCATTCCGTCGACATCAATATATTGCCAATGTTTATGAGCATTTTTAACAGTCCACAAAGATATTCCTTGGTACCCATGATTTTTGTCGAGGTACTTCGGTCATTGACAGCCTGCACGAGGGGGCACAACTTCTTCGAAGGATGCAATATGTTGCTACAGATCTGGGCAAGGGAACACTTCTATCGTCGTGAACCACAAATGGATTACTGCACAGACGCACGTTAATGGATCAAAAGCAACGACGATCGCCTCCGATGTTGGGCGAGCGCGCCGACAGAAAGGGAAGAGTGACACATTTTTGAACAACCTTACGGGAGATGCCATCCAATGGAAGTTTTCTTGAATAAGATGATTGACATTTACAAGGACTCGATATTTGTTCGTTATCGAGTTGATTGGGCTAAGAGGCATTCAACCATATGCACTTATTCGAGTTATGCGGTAATTTGAAGTTGTCAAAAACATTTTGCTATGGTCGATCATGGGATTAAATGAGGATGCGTACACTTCAGTCTCACTAAGGTGAATAAAAAATTTGCAAGCCGAATGGGAATACATGGTTGATTTAAACATGGGAGAGGAAAGCTAATGTACGCCGAAATATTACGCTTAGCGAACTACTGTGAGTCATATGGCTCAACCAAGGGTACAAGGGATTAGGGAGTTTGTAGACAACCAATTGATTGATTGGGTTAGAGAATCAGTGTTTTCTCGCATAGGATTCACTACACCCATGTATAATCGGATAGTTCTTGGATCCATCGATTATTTAATCCAGGTGGTTAAGGAAGAAACCCTAGGTGAAGACCTTGAAGAAGACCCAGAAGAGGATCTCGAAGAGGATCCCAAAGAGGACCCAGAAGAAGAGGTGGGGGAAGACCACATGGAGGTTTCTGAAATGGGTTCTAACACTCTTTCATCTCTAGGGTCATTAGGGTCATGCTCTGAATCTTCTTTAGGATCCTCTACCATTTTCTCAACTGGCTCTCTAGGATCTTCTTCTAGATCCTCTTTGGGGTCCTCTTTCTCTTCCTCAACCATCAGAATTAAATAATCAACAAAGCCTGGAACTACCTAATTGTACATGAGCGTAGTGAGTACCATGCGAGATAGCACTGATTCTCTAACCTAATCAATCCACTGGTTGTTCACGAAACTCATAGTCCATTGTATACTCGATCGATCCATATGGCTTACAATAGTCTGTCAAGCATAATATATTGGCGTACACCAACTTTAATCTCTCACGTTTAACTCAACCATGTATTCCCATTCGGATTGCAAATTCCTTACATGGGCTGGTGAGACTGAGGTAAAAGCATCCTCATGTAATGCCATGTTCGTCCACAATGGAATGTCTTGGACAACTCCAAATTGCCGCATAACTCAAAGAGGAGCATATGATTGAACGCCTCCTAACTCGATCAGCTCGATAAAAAAAAGTATCGAGTCCTTGCAAATACCAATCCCTCTATCCAAGAAAACTTCCACTGAATGGACTCTTCTGTAAGGTTGGTCAAAAATGTGTGCCACTCTTCCTCTCCTACTGGTGCACCCACCCATTACCTGAGAGTCTGAGACGATCTTCGTGGCTTTTAATCATGTCTTAGGTGTATATGCAGTAATCTATTTGTGGATCACGATGATAAAAGTGTTTTATCGCCCAGATCTGTAACAACAGATTGAATCCTCCAAAAAAGTTATGCCATGTTGTGCATGTTGACAATGACCGAAATACCTCATCGAGAATCATATATACCAGGGGATATATTTGGGGATCGTCAAAAAGGCTCATAACCATCGATAAAATATTGATATCGATGAAATAAACCTCATCGAGAAGATCATGACTCCCAAGAAGGCCATCACGAAGGCCATTGGCCTCAAATGTACCCATTCTCCACAAGTGCATGAAAACTCTTGTTGATGTTCAAGACACCCAAACCTTTGAAAAAGGTAGTCTAGCTTGACATTTCCACTCTCCACATATCTTAATGATGGAGGTATATACAGTCCTAAGAGCCTCAGAAATTCGCCTTGACATGGCTAATAGGATCACCGGAAACCTTCTTCTAATTGACATTTCAATAAAACTACTAAACTCATCTAACGTGGGAGTGATCTCAAAATTTGAAAATTTAAAGGTCACTGTGCTTGGGTCTCAGAACTCCATTAGCAGAGTAATGAATACTTTGTTGACTCGTGTCCCTAAAAGTGAAAACAATGCACCTAAGTGTCTTCGAACCTCAGATTCGTGTGTTCAATGGATGTTTCACCACTAATTTTGTATGATGTATATAGCTGAAACAACCATTTGGATATTTGACAAGTTTTGATTGATATTTCATCGAAAAGAAAGGTAAAGGGTGTAATACGTTTATTTTCTTCAAATCCGTTAAGTGTTTTAATTTAAATTATTCATATCAATTTCACATAAAATGTATGTCGTCGAATTTTAAAGAAGAAACTCATTGACATGTGAGTAGTTTTCTAAACGCAATGACAATACATTATATTGTCTTGACTAAAGCTATACAACATAACATATTTCTAGAGTAAGATTTTTTTCTAGATGATTGAGAATAGGATTTTCTATCTTAATTCCACCAACTCTGAAACTAATAATCCAAATGAGGTTTCGAAGGAGTGTGACACCCCTCCCGTGAACAAGTGTGTATGTGTACGGCTAAAAACTCGATAGAAGTGCAACTGACAGTGTAGAAAAAACAGTAACAAATAATGATTTAAAATATTTAAGAAACACAAGTTTGAATTTTACTTGCGACCTTTCAATCAAAATAATATATTATTTCAGTAAAGTAATAATAATAAGATGAAAATAAACAAGTATTCACAAATCTCATCCCTAAATTAAGTTTTCTAAGATTAAAATCTAAGTAAGGTCTCTAGCAGAGTCGTCAAGCTGTCGCATTCATTTCTAACTAACCGAAACAGTTCACAACATAATTTGGCTACCACTTTAATTTGAAAAATTGTTTGTTTTAAAGTACATAATTTTAAGTAAGATATTAGAAAACTCATTTTTTTAAATATGTAAATGAAAACTCTGTTTTAATTTACGAACTCAGTGAGATTATAAGTAAGGATATTGGTTACTCAATGGAAAGTTATTAAGCATCTATCAGAGCCTATTCGAAAATAGTCATTAATCTCAATTTAGGAAAAAATCATTAGACATATTTATTAATTTATTTGTTTTAAAAACAATTATAAGTAAATTTTATAGTTTAAAAAAGAGGATAAAATACAAGGTATGACATATATATATATATACATTTATAAAATAAATTCAATAGTTGTACATTTATCATACAGTAATAAATAAATAAATAAATGTACTAAAACATATGACAATTTTATGTTGAAAAATATATTTATATCTTACAAAAACTCATAAATATTGATTTTAAAAATTACAAAAATTTGTCATTTTATTTATATATAGAGTTAAGATGTAACAAAAAAAAAGAAGACAAACGTGTAAATATTTAGTGATATGTGTGATAAATAATTTGAATGAAATATACATAACATGGGGTTTCTGAAAATAAACAAATAAGTAATAATGATATAAAAATGTTAAAATATTATATGAAATTTGTGATCTTGGCTAGATTTATTATAAAATATAGTATGGACATGTATGTTATTTAAAAAACATATGAGCATTTATTATTATTTTTTGCATGTAGGGACAAAATGATTATAGACACATATGTAGTAAAATAATATATATTAAAATGTAGGAATTTATAAATTAAATGAGACAAAAAAAAAGGAGGGGAGGGTGAGTAACATGCGTGAAAGAGATAGTAGATATGAGAAAAATAATATGAAATATTTAGAAAAATCATAGGTCATGTATAGAAAAAACTAAAAAAATAAAATATATATTTTTGTATACATGGCATATGTACTTTACCTTGTATTTTGAACATATTAATAAATCTGAAGACTTGAAATAAATATATTAAGAAATTAAAATATTTGATCAATATTTAGTTTTGTTTTTTTTAAATAATGATAACAATAACATGATTTTTTTTTATTATGTACCAAACAAAAATATGAGCTGGCCGACATTACTTATACGAGGCTTTACTTATATTGTGTCAAATGAAAGTTGGGCCCCTTTCAGAAAATGGCCCAAATTCCTTATGCCAAGTGAAAAGTTGGGTACCATTTCAGAAAATAGCCCAAATTCTTTTTTCTCTCTCTTCTTTCAACAATTTTTTTCTCTTTCTTACTTTTTTTATTTCTTTTTCTTTGATTTTTCCTTTCCAATCATTGTTCCAAATTTTCTACTTTCATACTTTAATAATTTTATTTATGAAAAATATGAAATCCAAATTTTTTTACCTGATTCATTCTATTTCTAACATTTTGATATTATTTTTCATCTCGAAATTAATTATTTATATTACTAAAAATAGTTAGATAAAATTATTAGTTAATTTATAAAAATATAATTAATTACAATTTTTCTATTTTATTATAACAATTATTTCTTTTTGAAAGTGTAAAGAAAATTTATAAAGTTAAAAAAAAATTAGGTGTCAATTAGTAAAATTATCATTTTTATTTATGATTTCTTAAGAAATTTGTAAAAGAAAAAGTAGACTATCAATATGAAAAACAAATAAGGTATAAAATTAATTTGTTCTTTTATTCTTCTCAACAATTTCAGAATTCCAAAAGCAGCTAAATCCATCAAATACTCTTTAAAAAGAAATATAACAGAAAGAGCATCAATGATCTTGACAAACAATTACATAAGTTTTGATACTATTTTCATGAAATTCAAAAACGAAAGGCATCCAAAACACCTATATAATACATATTCTTTCCGTCAATTTATACGGTGTTTTTTATTCTTGAAATTTAAGCTAGGGGAAATTTAATAAATATTTTATTTATCTATTTTCCTTACACGTTTCTTAAAAATTATAAATAAAAATGATGATTTTATTAATTTATTCCTTAAAACAGATTTTTTGCGACTTAACAAATTTTATTTATATATATTTTTTAAATTACTTATATATTGATTTTATAAATGAAAATTAAATACAAATAACTATTTATTATTATATAATATGAATTTATACATAGAATAGAAAAATAATATTAGAATAATAAAGTAAAAACTTATATAATGATCATAAAAATTAAATCAAAATTCACTACATAAAATGGAAAAACCATAAACTAATTAGATCAAAAACAAAATTAGATTTGGTTAAAAAATCTTAAAGAAGAAAAAATATTTGAAAACATAAAAACACAAATAGATTGAATAGGGGCGTAAACAAAAAAAATGAAGGAGTCTACAAAAGGTCACTTTGTCAGCTTGGAAATGGCAAATGGATCCCATCAATATCAATTTGTAACATCAAAGAATGACTCATACAAGTGATACTTTTTCTCTTACAAATTACTTAAGAAATCATAAATAAAATAATAATTTTACTAATTTACACTTAATTTTTTTTTTAACTTTATAAATTTTATTTACACTTTCTAAAAGAAATAATTATCATAATAAAATAAAAAAATTATAATTAATTATATCTTTATAAATTAACAAATAATTTTATCTAACTATTTTAAATAATATAAATAATTAATTTCGAAATGAAAAAAATAATATCAAAATGTTAGATATAGAATTAATCAGGTAAATTTTTTTAAATTTCATATTTTTCATGAATAAAATTACTATTAAAATATGGAAGTAGAACATTTGAAACAATGATTGCAAAAAGAAAAACCAAAAAAATAAATTAAAACAATTAAGAAAGAGAAAAAATCGTTGAAAAGAAGAGAGAGAAAAAGGAATTTGGGTCTTTTTCTAAAAAGACCCAACTTTCTACTTGGCACAAGAAATTTGGGCCATTTTATGAAATGGGACCCAACTTTCCACTTGACACAATATAAGTAGAGTCTCATACAAGTAATGTCAGCTACCTCATATTTGTGTCGGGTACATAATAAATTTTTTCCAATAAAATTCATTTTTTAATAAAAGGGGTTGATTTTAAGAAAATAGGTCTAGTAGCTATTTATGTCCCACCCAACTTATGGTCGCTTTGTTTTAACTACATGTTTAACACTTAAATCTACCTATTTAAAGGACTCCAAGGAATTGTGTTTTTACTCTAAAAAAGTAAAACATTTTTACCAAAACGTTCTCATCTATAAGTTCTAAGAAAAATGTGTTCGCCTTCAAGGTTGTGATTTTTAATACACGACACTATCCTGGCAATTTCTTGACGACATTTAAACACTTAGTATACCAAAACTTTAATCAATCTAAAGAGAAACATCACAAGAAGAGTTAGAAGAAGGGCCACTGGAAAACTAATCAATTCAATTTTTGCACAGTTAGGTACTACTTCCTCCGTTCCATTTTATATGAGGTACTTTGACTTGTTACAAACTTTAAGAAAAATAAAAAGACTCTACAATATTTTGAAAATACCCTTATTAATAATTAGTGTAAAAGAGAGAAAGAATATGATAAAGTGGTGAAGGGAAAAAGGTTATGACAAAGTATTGAAAAAAGTGTTTAAAGTATTGTTAACTATCAGAAAAAGGCAAAAGTATTTGTACTTTATTGCATTTCAATAATTTTTTCTTTAAATTAAAAGAGTGCAACTATTGAAATAATGAGATTCAAAAAGGGTAAAATAGGGATAATGTCATTAAATATTTACCAAATAAGAAAATGTGTCGTTCTTTTTGGAACTAACCAAAAAAAAAGTGTGTCACATAAATTGAAACAATAGAAAGTAACTCAACTATAAAGTCATAAACTAAGGGAGAGGGGAAATCATCTTTAACTGATCAGTAAAAAAAATCAATCCACAACACTACTAAATTAAAACTAGTCAATTGAGAACTTTTTGAATTAGTTTTTATAGAATCACAAAATCAGCCCCACCAAATGTAGGATAGGTATAAACCAGATTATTTTTTTTCACAAATCTCAAATGAAGGGTTACGTTTCAATTAACTATATAACAACCAGACGTTTATCATACTCTTATATATTTTTTTTAGGTCTTCAAACAGGGAGGGGATAGAATGAAGGGATACCAATTTTGAATCTAAACATATTCTTATCAAGAAGCTTAGTTGTTCTAGATTGAATCGTCTAGTATTACTTTTTCATCTACTTGCCAGAAAGAAGTATTCAAACTAGGCATAAATAGAGATGAGATTAACTAAAACGAGTAAACATAGAAGCTAAAACTTGACATATACAAAGAGGGAGATTTAAAGGATCATGAACTTACAGAAACAGCCAGTTAAAGTGCCAGCCATACTAAGATACTAACTAAAACACAATATTGAAAGAAAAAAAAATTGAGGCAAGGCTAAGTTGCATCTGTATAAGAAATCATACTTAGATATTCCTATATATAACATTGTTGGCCTTGAAGAAACATCCAACGTAAAGGAAACACCAACATTTATTCAACTGAGTTGCTCATCTTCATGCTAAACAACAGAACCACCTATAGATTTCATTACATATGCATCTAGACAAAAAAAAAATACGACCACTTTACATTGCAACTTTAAACAACTATGTAAACTTTTAGAGCTATTATTAATAAGCATCTTCAAACTAAGAAGCATATAAACTAAGATTCATTATGTCATCAGTTGATTGAAAATTTTGTAGACACATGAATTTGAGCAGATCTTAACAAAATAGCACGCTAAGGGCTCGTTTGGTGTGAGGGATTAGAAATAATAGTGATGGAATAAGGAAATAGTGATGGGATAAAAATAAATTATGTTGTTAGGTTGGCAAGTCCGGAATAACTTATTCCGGAATTAATAATTAGTACCGGGATAAGTTATCCCTCCCCATAGGTGGTATAGTAATCCCGAGATAAAATAGATAAATGACAAATATGTCCCTTTAAATCCTTTTTATATATCATTTTTCACATTTATGTATATTTACATTTTTTTTAATACCATGTACAATAATATTTACTACTCCTTATTTTTATGATAATTATACATATTTTTCTATTAAAAAATTATATTATATAAATATAATTTTTATTTATGAATTTATTTGACTAATTCTTATGTTTATTTTATTTTGATTTCTCATAAATTTTCTTCTCTTTAATAAACTTAAGAGGGAAGTTCTATTTTTAAGCTAAATAAGAAAAAAGTTATATTTTTAAATACACATGGTACTTATCATGGGAATACATAATAAAAAATATTTAAGTTAAATAAAATAAAAGTTTTATTTTAAAAAATGAATAACTAAAGCTTACAAAGAAAAGTTTAAAAAGTTTAAATAAAGTGAAGAGTAATTTTGTAAACAAACAACTTGTTCTTAAAATTTATCAATATATATTATTTTGAATATAACAAACCAAACACTCAATAAGAAATAATTCCAGGACAACTTATCCTATCATAACTAATCCCAACATAGCTTATTTCATCATAACTCATATTCAAACCAAACGACCCCTAACAGACCAACTTGCTTCATGAATTTTAGGGACGACTCAACTCGTCCCTTCAGAATGAAAAAGGGGCACAGCATATTTTAACCGTTGATTCAAAAATAAATAAAGAAGGGGAGAGGGACAGAGAAACCAATCCAAATATAAAACTCGACCGATAGTAAATGTGAAAAAAATTAATGATAGGATTAGCATTTATGAGGGAAACGAAGTAACAAAATAAATAAAGTAACACATGCTTATCATTCATTTCAGTAGCAATCCAAAGGGAGATTGATGAAGGCTTATTATTTTTTAAGCTGCAACTATACAAAGAGAATGCAATCTCATGTATCTGACATATACAAATATGCCATCCCCACAAAATGGGCATGCTTAAAAATACAAGAAACAAAGAATATGCAGCCTTATGCCTTTCCAGAAGTAAATAATGAAAGAAATAAAATTAGATCCATATTTTTGGGCTACTATAACACTTACCATTTCATTAAATAATGAGCAATATTACTAAATCATAATAATCAGAAACAACAGAAATTTAACTTCTTAAAGCTTAATTTAGGATCAGAATCGCAACATGAATCTAAGTAAGATTTACCCACACTTTAAAAAAAACTACAGGAAAATTAAGCTATAATGCCGAAACTACATACAAACAGAACAAGAGAAACTAAATGCGAGGGTATTACCTTTTCCGGAGCAACGAGACTAGGACAATGAGCTTGATCGTGAAGCTTTTACACCACTGTGAGCAGTGACGGATCTAAAATTTTCGTTCAGGGTTCAAAAAATAAAAGTATAAATAAGCCTTTAGAAATGAAAACCTTGAATTTTTTTGGATTTAAAACCTCACTTTTAGCACGTTTTTTAAAATTAAAAAAAAACACTAAAAAAATGAAAAACAGAACTGAAAAAAAAAAAAAAAAACTGAAACTGAAAAACAAAAAATTAAAACGCTTTCACTGGAATTCGAACGTACAACTTAATTTTAGGGGACTTACCATTGCGCCATCAACTTCATTTTGTTACTGAGGAATTCAAAATATATATATCTATAGAAATAAAAAAATTTACTTTATATATACAATGTAATTTTTTGGCGAGAGGGTTCGGGTAAACCCCTAAAGACCACGTGAGTCCGCCCCTAACTGTGAGCTTAACTCAGACCAGAAGAGAATCGATACAAAATAAAAATAAGCTCTCAATTTTTCATCCTTTCTATTAAAACATATATAAACTTCTGTTTTTAGAATGTAAAAACCTCTCGTCTCCAACTTTTCTCCTTGAGACCTGTACTTAAACATGTAGGAGATGAGGTTATTTATAGGGAAAGATTGGGCAATTTAGGGGAAACTGTTGGATTTTTTGAATCCACCTGCTCCGGCTACAGTAAAAGGACGTTGTGCAGCTTTGTGACTCCGCGAAAGGGGAAAAAGGAGATGTGAGTTGAAAGGTCTGTACGACTGAGGCATAAAAGGCACGGAAAAGTACTCAGCGCCGCGTACTGTTGCCTGCTCCGCCGTTTGGAATCGCTGCCGATGTTGACGGGTCAGTGTCGCAGCTTTTTTCCGGTTTTGCCGTACTAATGCGTCTGCTGTTTCGCTACTGTTCTTCGCGTCTGAAAGAAGAGAACGCAGGCGGGTCGGTTTGTATTGTTGTTGTTTGGAACGCTATTGTATTATTATATATATTATGAAAAAACTACTTAATAAGACATACTTTACTATCATATACATATTTTACCTCTAATTTAAAAAAGATTACATTTAACATCATTTTTTAATAATCATACCATATATTTTAAAAAATTAAATCAGATACACAAATTCCTTAAATATGACAATGAGTAATTATCTTAAAGTCTAATCTCCTTAATCAATAGGATACTAACAATTAAAAAATTTCTTTTGTATCTCACCCCCTTCTCTTCTAAATCCCATCCATCGAAACCTAGATCTTCCTAGACCATATATAATTGTATCTCAATCCCATTTTCCAACTCTATATTTTCCCTAGGTTTGGAGAAAAATTGGTGTCATTGCTGAATTTGAATTCTTGGATTAGATAGATCCCCAATAGAAGAATTTGTAATATCTATTTTTTTGTTGTTGATGTATTACAGAAAATACTTGAATTTTTGAACAACCATTATGGCCGATGGTAAGGTGGTTAAGCGTGCCAAGTACAAAACTTCAGTCAAGGTTCATGGCGTCCCAGAAGTTTTGAAATTGATATTTTACTCGCAGGATACGTGTATCCATCGATTTTAAAAGTCGAGATACACAATTTTTTACTTTGGATTAAAGGGTGTAACTTATTTCCTTCTATAATTTTCATATTCGTTTCGGAGATCCAAGAATCCGAATGCCTCAACAATACTGTGATTCTCATCACTTTCATGTATCTGAGTATTGTAAACTTCATCTTCTTCATCAATTTCTTTCTTTGTATCTTAAAGTTTCAAATATTTCATCCTTGAGACACGTCATATAGCATTACTCGCGAGATACATATATTCATTTCAGAGATACATGTGATATTGAACCCGAATTCGATTCCATCGATTTTAAAAGTCGAGATACACAATTATTTTAACTTTGAATTAAAGGATGCAACTTATTTCCTTCTATAATTTTCATATTCGATTCCAGAGATCCATGAACCTAAATGCCTCAACAATACTGTGATTTTCATTACTTTCATGTATCTGCGTATTGTAAACTTCATCTTCTTCATCAGTTCCTTCCTTTGTATCTTAAAGTTTTAAATATTTCATCCTTGAGATACGTCACATATCATTACTCGCGAGATACATATATCTATTTTAGAGATACATGTGATATTGAACCCAAATTCGATTCCATCGGTTTTAAAAGTCAAGATACATAATTTTTTACTTTGAATTAAAGGGTGTAACTTATTTCCTTCTATAATTTTCATATTCGATTTCAGAGATCCATGAACCTAAATGCTTGTATCTTAAAGTTTCAAATATTTCGTCCAGATACATGTATCATGAGATATATGTATCCATTTCAGAGATACATGTGATATTGATCCCGAATTTGATTTAAGAGTTACATAAATCGAATACCTCAATAATACTGTGATATTGGCCATATGAAAAAAAAAGCCTCAAAAATTGAAGATTCAAAAGAAGGAATTGATGAAGTAGATGAAGTTTACAATTTCAAAATTACTAATGTTTATGATTAAGATTTCATATTAAAACTGATATATAATAGTTGATACAGAAGTATTTACTAAATCCGTTTTGTTTGTTAATTTCCCATCATTTACTCCTTTAATTAAGGAATTAAGTTACATAATTTAGTTCAAATCAATTAATCATGTATCTCGTTCTTTTAAATCTGCTAGATACATGTATCTAACGGCTTATGAAACATGTATCCGATAGCCGAAAGTGGTATAGAAAGTAATATTAAAAACTAACGGGATTCCTAGTAATTAGGATCTAAAGTAGTGGGATTTACGTTGTTTACCCTTATATTATTTGGTAAAGTGAAATTGGCCCAAATTTGGTTTCCAACGTAAGGTAAGAAAAATAGTTAAAATTGCAATTTCAAAATGGTTAGATGGGTTACAATTATAATCAATTAAAAAACTTAGCCGAATTGAATTTAATTGATAAATTTGGCTAAAATTAAATAAGATAAATTAGTATCGATTAATTATTGAGCTTCTTAATCTTAATGAAAAAAAATAATTAACTTAATTATAAAGTAATTAATTTAACATTATAACCATAATGTGAACCAAACTAAATTAACAAAATATTTAACTAAAACGTAAAACCTTTTGTGATGATTTTCAAATATTTATAAAATATACTAATTATGTACATAACTCTAAAAACATATTTATTATTTTAAAATTATAAAATTGACAAAAAATACTTAAAAATAATTTGAAAATATTTGAATTTCATAAAAACTAATTAATTCAGAATTATAACCATCGCTTTAAAATAGACTAATTTAATAAAACATTTAAAAAGAAATAAAATCTTTTTGAGATATGATTTTTAAATATTTATAAAATATATATGAAAGACATTTATTATTAAAAAATTATAAATAAATGCCGAAATTACTTTAAAAATAACTTGAAATATTTTGAATATTATAAAACTAATTATTTCAAATCGTTCGAAATTGAAGAAGCTCGATGATGAATCTATATTGTGGAGGTCCGAAATTGGGTGTCAACAGGGATCATGTGGAATTATGGACATGAACGATTCAACTCAGGGATCTTAATAGCAATAAGGAAACTCAGTACTCAGAACTCAAGACTCAAGAACTCAAGAACTTGAAACTCATAACTTAACGATATTTCTCCTCTCAAAAATACTCAATTCATAGAGTTTATGCTGAAATATTGTCACGACCTGAGCCTACGCCTTGGACGTGGCTGGCACTCGAGAGCCATTGCTGGTACCCAAGCGAACCCTCATCATGGCTGACTACAAGCGAAAGACTAACTCAAGCATACATAAGCATCAAATTGAAAGAAACGTTTGAGAAATAGTTTACTGAATCTCAAAACTTTGTTGAATATATTGAGTATAAAACATAAGTTTAAATAAAACATCTGAAAACTGAAAGACTCTACAAAATTGTCTATCTATGAAGCCTCTACTATACAAAAATGAATGTTGGGACAAGACCCACGACTCCTCAAACAAACTATTACTAACAACTCATAAAATTGTAGTCATCCAGAATCAAGGAGGTCTTACTCAAAAGCTGACGAGCAGATGAAGTGATCTCAACAGACTCTTGTTGAAGATCCTAAGAACCTGTATCTGCATCATTAAAAGATGCAGGTCGAATGACATCAGTACATTGAATGTACGAGTATGTAATATAACTGAATAACAAATAACCAAAAACAAGACTGCAATAGATAACAATGTACTCAAGCTGAATGCAAAGAAATAAATGAGCTAAATCATTTAAAGCTTTACAAAATACTTTCTCATCTCTGAACTCAAAATAATAAGTGATATATAAAAATACACTTTAACTATATTAGGAGATTTTCTAATAGACAACCATCACTATGAGCTACGTGATGATAGAGCGTCTCGCCCATGCTGCATAATTGTCCTATACCTTACCAGGATATAGGACACATCAACTAAGTGGATCCACTAAGCTCTGCCCGAAGGCACTTAGGATTCATCTAAAAAGTATGATCATGTACTCATGTTGGCATACATGGTTTATGAGGAATGTGAGTTGTGTGAACTCATCCTCATATCAGTGCTCAATACTACTCCCAATAATATATAATCATGCTCAATGTTTAAAAACATAACTCTTACTCTGGTTTGAGATAATTGCTCAAACTATCCTCTTAAAAGAGGTAACTGCTCTTGAAATATCTTTGGACTCATAACTCACTTAGAAATCAAAGTTTCTCTTTTATCAATGTAAAGAATGATATATTTGGGAATACTTAGTTCCCTTATACTCTTGCTCAATTCATACTTGAAAACTCCTTCTCAAAAATATATCAAAATCATATTGTGATATGATTATTGATGGCTCGAGAAGTCATATTGTATAAACATTGATGACATAACTAGATACCATACTGCTTAAATATTGTTGGAATACTCGATTGTCATACTAATCATATTTTAGAAACTCTTTCTCAAAACTCTTTTTTACATCCTCAAAAACTCAGTTTAAAACTCAAGTGTTGGCTTTAAAAAGATTCTCAAGATTTATAACTCAATTCATAGGGTTCATGCGAAATTATGGATATGAACGACTCAACTCAGGGATCTTAATAGTAATATGAAAACTAAGTACTCAAAACTCAAGAACTCAGAACTCAACAATACTACTCATCTAAAAAATACTCAATTTATAGGGTTCATGTTGAAATATAGACATGAATGAATCAACTCAAAAATCTTAATGCATAACATATAGAAATTCAATAATTAGGAATAGAATTTCAAAAATAAACAGGAACTCGAGAACTCCAAATCAACTCATCTCACGAATACTCAAATCTAGGGATAGAATCCTAGATTACTCTTTTACTAATTTGAAAGTAGATGTAGGGCGTGAGGACGAACTAGTCCAACACTATAATAGCCTTATATATATACATGGAAGAACATATTCTTGAAGAATCTTGAGAAAAACTTGATTAAAAGCCTTGAAACCCTATCTTGAAAGAGAAAAATCAAGAAAACCTTTCTTGAGATTTGTTGAATTAGTTTCTTGAAACTCTCTCATTAATGATTCATAATTGTATGAAGAAAATTGAGTTGGAAAGAATGAAATTCTTGGAGAAGGACTTACTTGGAAGAAGAATCTTGAAAAAGATTGAAAGAATCTTGAATTGAAGTCTTCTACTTTGATTTTTCCTTAGGGTTTGAGAGAGAAGAGAATGATGAATTAAGAGATAAAAATCTGATTGTATTGGGTCTTTAATTAGTCAAGAAATTCGTTTAGAATTTACTTAGAGGTAAAAGACAAAAATGACCCTTTTTAATATTTTTCCGTCGGCTAATTAGTCACAACAATGTATCAGGTTACTAAAATGATCATAACTTTTTACTCAAAACTTGGATTGACGCGAAATTGGTGGCATTGGAAAAAGGATTCCAATACCTTTAATTTTATAGGTTATGGACCACGTAACTCTTTGTATTATAAGAGATATGGTCATTTTAAGTTGACCTAAGTAAAATCTTATGTCAAAACTTAATCGATAAGGAAACTTTCAACTCTACCTTGTGCTAGGAGTTTCTAGTTACCTTAATTGATATCCAAAATTATTTCCATACTAAAGAATTTACTTTTACATATATGAGCAATTTAAGAATCATCCGATATGACCCTACACGTAAATGAAGAATGGTTCGAGTCTTAACTTAGAAATTTTTTGGGTGTTACAAATATAGACATGAACGAATCAACTCAAGAATTTTAATGCATAACATATAGCAATTCAATAATTAGAATAGAATTTCAAAAAGAAACAGGAACTCAAGAACTCAAATCAACTTATCTAAAAAATACTCAAATCTAGGGATAGAATCGTAGATTACTCTTTTACTAATTTGAAAGTAGATGTAGGGCGTGAGGACGAACTAGTCCAACATTATGATAGCCATACAAACCTGGAAGAACAAGTTTCTATAAGAATCTTGAAGAACCTTGAAGAAGAACTTGATTAGAAGCCTTGAAACCCTAGCTTGAAGGAGAAAAATCAAGAAAACCTTTCTTGAGATTTCTTGAATTAGTTTCTTGAAACTCTATGGCCAATAATTATGATTTTCATTAGTGATTCATAATTTTATGGAGGAATTTGAGTTGGAAAGAATGGAATTCTTGGAGAAAGACTTACCTTGAAGAAGAATCTTGAAAAAAGATTGAAAAAATCTTGAATGAAGTCTTCTACTTTGATTTTTCCTTAGAGTTTTGCCTTATGGTTTGAGAGAGAATAGAATGATTGATTAAGCGATGAAAATCTGATTGTTTTGGGTCTTTATTTAGTCAAGAAATTTGTTTAGGGTTTTCTTAGAGGTAAAAAGACAAAAATGACATTTTAAATATTTTCGTGTCGGCTAATTCGTCACTGCACTATATTAGGATACTAAAATAGTCATAATTTTTTACTCAAAACTTGGATTGTTGCGAAATTAGTGGCGTTAGAAAGAAGATTTAGATACCTTTAATTTGATAGGTTATGGGCCACGTAACTCTTTATATTCTAAGAGATATGGTCGTTTGAAGTTGATCCAAGTAAAATCTTACATCAAAACTTAATTGGTAAGGAAACTTTCAACTCAATTTTGTGCTAGGAATTCTAGTAACCTTAATTCACATCCAAAATCATTCCCACATTAAAGAATTTACCTTTACACATATGTGGCAATTTAAGAATCACCCTATATGACCCTACAAGTAAATGAAGAATTAGGGATGGAAATGAGGCGGGGAGGATGCAGGGCGGGGTGGGTTTAATGTTATGTGGGGCGGGCGGTGTTAAGGTTGTGTGGGGCAGGTCGGATGCGGGACGGGTTGAAGTGGGTTTTTTAAAACTTAATGTGGGGCGGGGCGGGTATATGTGATTTTATGTGGGTTCAAACTTAATTTTAACTTTTTACATGTTATAAGAGTGATAGATAATTATTTATTAGGATAATTTAATTAAAGCTACTAAAATATTCAAGATAATAAATGAAAATGGTTCAACAAAAAATAAAACAATTTCGTACATGTTTCCCAATTGACCTCTAAAAAATAAAATTTTTAGTCACTATCCTATTAAATTAATGCAACTTAATGAAAAAATAATTTTATTTTTATGAATTTTATTTTTAGTATCAAACATAACAAACATAACAAACATAACTAGAAAAAGAAAATATTAAAAAAATTATGCAGGGCGGGTTCATACGGGGTGGGTCTATGCGGGGAGGGATGGGGCGGGTTGAAAATGAAAAGAGTTGTTATGCGGGGAAGATTAAAAAATTTGCGGGTTAAGCTCAACCCGCACCACCCGCCCTACACCGCCCCATTATCAATCTTATGAAAAATGGTTCGAGTCTTAACTTAGAATTTTTTGGGATGTTACATATAGCTAACAAACTCTTAACAGACCTCAATAAAGCAGAAAATAATAATTTGCTACAAAGAAAAGAATTGTTAGTCGTGTTTCAACATCTTTTGCCCAGATGGGAGCAAATGTTGGACTTGAGGGTGTTAGGTTGAGACTCGTTTTAAAAGCTCCCTTATTCTCTCCGTCTTAACTGTCTTTAATGGAAGTTCTGGTGAAGCACCCATGACAGAGATCTAGTGGGTTTGTTTTTAATTTTTCTTTTGAGTTTCCTTTTTTATAAGTGGTATTAGTCACTTCGAGACTCAGCCTATCAGTATTTAAAGCATACTATCTACTAAGTACTACTTGGGCGATTTAGAAATCAAGGAGGCACATGTAATCAAGGAGGCCTATCAGTATTTCTGCATTGATTTGGAACTCGGTACCCGCCCCATTTCTATCCCTCCATATCGCATGACACCGGTAGAGTTAAGAGAGCTTAAGGGTCAAATTCAAGAACTTCTTGATAAGGGATTCATTCGTCCTAGTGCTTCCCCGTGGGGTGCTCCTGTCTTATTTGTGAAGATAAAAGATGGTAGTCTGAGGATGTGTATAGATTATCGGTAATTGAATAGGGTCACCATTCAAAACAAGTACCCATTGCCTCGAAAAGATGATCTTTTTGACTAATTGCAAGGTGCATTAGTTTTCTCTAAGATTGATCTATGGTCTGGTTACCATCAGTTGAAGATTAGGCCAGAGGATGTGCCCAAGATGGCGTTTAGGACCCGCTATGGGAACTTCAAATTTCTAGTTATTTCGTTTGGATTGACCAATGCGCCTGCAGTTTCCATTAGTTTGATGAATGGTGTGCTCAAACACTTCCTTGATTCGTTTGTTATAATATTTATTGATGACATTTTGATTTACTCAAAAAGTGAGGAAGAGCATGCCGATCACCTCTGTATTGTTCTGGGTGTTCTTGGGAAACAAAAGTTGTATGCAAAATTTTCTAAGTGTGAATTTTGGTTGACTTCAGTTGCCTTTTTGGGGCATGTAGTTTCAAGGGAAGGGGTAATGGTAGATCCCCAAAAGATTGAAGCGGTTAAGAATTATGTTCAGCCTAGCTCTGTGACTGAAGTTAGGAGTTTTGTGGTTCTCGCTAGCTACTATCGTCGATTTGTGAAGAACCTTACTTCTATTGCCACGCATCTGACAAGGTTGACCAAAAAGGAGGTACATTTTGAATGGACTGAAAAGTGTGAAGAAAATTTTCAAAAGCTCAAGACTCTCTTGACCACAACACATATTCTATCACTACTAGTGGAAGGTAAGGATTTTATTGTATAATGTGATGCTTCACATTCGGGTTTGGGTGTTGTGTTAATGTAGGATAAGAATGTTATAGCTTATGCATCGCGGTAATTGAAGGTGCTTGTGAGGAGTTATCCAACACATGATTTAGAGTTGGCAGCGGTAGTGTTTGCTCTTAAGATCTGGCGGCATTACCTCTATGGTGTTAAGTATGAGGTGTTTACTGATCATCGTAGCTTGCAACATGTGTTTACTCAAAAGGATATGAATTTGAGACAACGAAGGTGGACAGAGTTACTTAAGGATTATGATGTCACCATTCAATACCATTCGGGTAAGGCTAATGTAGTGGCAGACGCACTAAGTCGGAAGGCGGTGAGTATGGGTAGTCTAGCTTGCTTGAATGTGTCCAAGCGACCTTTTGCTAAGGAAATTCAGACCTTGGAATCTAAGTTCATGAAGTTGGGCATCTCAGAGAAAGGTGGGGTATTAGCTAGCATTGAGGTGATGGCCACATTCACTGAGGAGATCAAGGGCAAACAGTTTGAGGATGAGAATTTGAATGAGCTCAGAAAGAAGACAGTGTATGGCAAAGCACAAGAGACCACTCTTGATGCAGGGGATGTGCTCAGGTTTAAAGAAAGGATTTTTTTTCCTCGAGTAGATGACTTGATTCAGAATTTGTTGGCAGAATCTCTTGGTTCGCGGTATTCTATTCATCTGGGTGTGACCAAGATGTATCGATATTTGAAGCGACTTTATTGGTGGCCTGGCATGAAGAAAGACATAGCGGAGTTCGTGGCTAAGTGTCAAAATAGTCAACAAGTGAAGTATGAACATCAAAGGCCTGCAGGGTTGCTTCAGAGAATCTCAATTCCAGAATGGAAGTGGGAAAGAATAACTATGGATTTTGTGGTTGGACTTCCCAAGACTTTGGGAACGTTTGATTCTATTTGGGTAGTGGTTGATAGATTGACTAAGTCAGCCCATTTTATTTCGGTCAGAATAGATTATAATGCTCAACAATTGGCTAAGGTGTATGTAAAAGAGATAGTAAGGATGCACGGGGTTCCCCTTTCTATCATCTCAGACCGGGGTATGCAGTTCACATCCAAGTTTTAGAGGAAATTACATGATGAATTGAGAACGCAATTCACTTTTAGTACAACTTTACATCCACAGACGGACGGGCAGTCAAATAGGACTATTCAAGTGTTAGAGGACATGTTGAGGGCATGTGTGATTGACTTTGGAGGACATTGGGATAAGTTTCTACCGTTGTGTGAGTTCTCCTATAATAATAGTTATCACTCCAACATAGATATGGCACCGTTTGAGGCACTCTGTGGGAGGGCATGTAGATCACCCATAGGATGGTTTGAGGTTGGAGATGTGAAACCTTTGGGGATTGATTTAGTGAAGGATGCTCAGGATAAGGTAAGAAACATCCAAGCTAAGCTTTTAGCGTCCCAGAGTAGAAAGAAAAAGTATGTGGACCGTAAGTTAAGAGACATGGCATTTCAGACTGGTGAGAAAGTCTTTCTTAAGGTGTCACCTATAAAAGTGCTGATGAGATTCAGTAAGAAGGGCAAGCTTAGTCCTATATACATTGGTCCATTTGAGGTTCTTGATTGTGTAGGGCCAGTGGCGTATAAGTTGGCTTTACCACCTAGCCTATCGGGAGTTTATCTGATATTTCATGTGTACATTTTGAAGAGATATCATGGTGATGGGGATTACATCATAAAATGGGACTCAGTGTTGCTAGACAAAGACCTCTAGTATGAGGAGGAATCGATTGCAATTCTTGATTGTGATGTTCGGAAGCTGAGAACCAAAGATATTAAGACCGTGAAAATTCAATGGAAGCATCGTCCAGTTGAGGAAGCTACTTGGGAAATCGAGAAGGACATGCGAGACAAATATCCCCAGTTGTTCATCGATTCAAGTACTACTCCACTCTTACTTTAGCATATTTTCCTAAGTTGGTCACTCGGAAATGAGTGATGGGTAAATTGATATCTATTGTAATGACCTTCTCCCGTCGTTATAGAAAGGCCAACGGAGAAATTTTTTGGATCGGGAAACTTTTTTGTAGTAACTTGAGAATTTCTAGCCTAGTCCAGATTTGTCAGTGAAGTCTAGAGAAATCTGGTAGCAGATGAGAGATCTAATAATGAATGTGATTATATGAGTAGATAGCTAAGACGTTAAGGAATACATACGACTTTACGGAATCGAATTCAGGCGAGCAGAACTCCCAAAACTGATCTTAGCGTGAACGGGTTTTTTCTGAGTGTCGTAGGATAAATGTGTGTTGTGAAATGGGAGTTTGAAAGTCTTAAATCGACTCACTGGTTCCGTGCAACCCGCTGTGGATGAATTATTCTCGCCAGGGCGGGGCCGCTGTAGCGGGGTGAAGACCGTTGTGGCGGGACAGACGCGACTTAAGTCATAAATAAATCCCAAAAATATTTTATTCTGCAAGTTTCAACTTTGAGAGCTAAGGAACGACTTTCTTGACAGTTTTTCACCATTTTTTAGGCTAAAGGTAAGGTTTTCACTCCCCGAATCTATTTTTTTTATCCGTAGAACTTAGTTTCTTGGGTAATTATCGACGGGGGAGGATTTTGATCTGTGATTTATGGTGGAAGAAACCCTAACCTGGGTATGGGGATCAAGGGTTTTTCCTAGGGTTGATGTTATTGGTTATAATCCAGGTAATTAGGTTTTGTTTATTGATCCTCGCATTATTATGATTGTTTGTAGACCAAGAACAAGCGAAAAGAATCTGGAAAGGGAAGAATCATGTTTTTTAGGAGGGTTCAAGCTTTGTTCGAGGTAGGTGATGGTTGTGATTTCATGTTGGTGTGATATGTATTTGTAATTACTTCATTATGATGCATGTATGTATGCGAATGTTGCACTATTGATCACACTAATCGTAAATGAGGATGATTGAATAATTGTATGCCATAAATCATAACTTGATTGTATGATTATGAGAATGTACATTGTGATTGTGATTGTGGTTTGTTGAATGGATTGGGTGTTACGTTCTGACACACTAATTTGGGTCGGGTGTCGCGTCTGGCACACTAACTTGGATCGGGTACCACGTACCGGTACACTATTAGTTTGGGTATGGGTTCCATGAGAGGACTAATGACTTGCATAATTGTATATCTTGAGATTGTGAAATTGTATGTTGTTCGTAAGTGATAATTGGTGTTGTATATGTTCGGTGTATGCATGTTTATTATTGTTGTAATGACTTATATATGTTTCACCTATTGGGATAGCCGTGTGATCCTACCAGTACACTGTGGTTGTGTACTGATACTGCACTTGCTCTTTCTTTGTTGAATACATGGCATCTTCAGACGGCTACTAACAGACCTCGCTTAGAAGACCAGTGATCGACTCGAATTCAAGGGTGAGCTAGTTCTTCCGGGCTGCCATGAGTTCTCTTTTGTTTATGTCCACATCTTCGGACTTAGACTAGTACTTTAGATTTTCTTATGTTTAATTGGGTTGTACCCATTTCCACAGTGAGAATGCTCTGTCTTTTTTGCTTTTCATTCTGATTTTTTCTTTTATTTCTTTTTTGATGTCTTAGCTTCTTTTAGGAAATGATCCATATGGGCTCTTTTTATTATTTGTACAAATTATTGTTGTGAAAATTTTATAATTGACATATATATGACTAATAATTATAAGTTATGACATTATTTTTTTCTTTCAAGTTATAACAATAAAAAATTACAGGTTCTAACATTTTATTAAAATAAAAAATGATTTAAAATAACATTAAAAAATATTTGTATGGAAAATAGATAAGGTAAATAACGGATATATTATTAGTAATTACTTTTAATTCATTAATGATAATTAATATGTGCCATAAAACTAGGAGATTCAAAATAAAAAGGAATATTTGTTTTCCTTTTTTAACTCAATCCAGTTAAATTTCGTTCAAAAATAGATTTTTTTTCTTTTGTTCAAACGTTTCTCTCTCTTCTCAATTTTTTCTGTAATTATTCGTCACTCTCTACTAGTTCCATTCCATTTTTATTGAATAATCTGCATTTACATATAATGGAGGACTTCTTATCAATATTAATAAAGCATGGTGGTAGATGAGATCCTTCAAGTTAGTGTTGTTTTTGCAATTTTTTATTTGTATTGTTATACGAATCAAACGTAAAAATAAATAAATAAGAAACATTGATACTGGAAAGAAATTTCTAAAATTTATTTTTTGTGAATAATATAATTTAATTATGACGGTTTTTGTATGAACATTTTTTTTGAAATTACATAAAATTTGTTTGAAATTGGTATGATTTTTTTTTTTTTTTTAAAAGTTTCTGGTAAAAAATAGTACATAAAATTTCTTTGTAAATGGTATACTGGGTATACCATTTTTGTACGATTTTGAAATTATATTGGAATGAATTTCGTATACTGTTCACATAATAAATGACAAGTAATCGTTATAATTAGTATTATATCTGTATTATATTGGCATAATTCTGCTGTGAAAAAATTACGACTTATGGGATGAAACAGTTCTAATTTTAGCATGAAATATGTGTGAATAGTGTGCACAAAAAATGTATGAAATGTGTATACGTCATTCTGGTTTGAATGGATTTTTTTTTGGCATGATAATGGAATGTTATTTGATAATAATAATGTAATTAATTTGGTATACTATTTATTTAAGAAACTACAATTAATATTTATAAGTTTGAATTTTTTTGGTATTTTATTGGCATGATACTGATATGAATAATTGATGACTTTTGAGTGTATATATATATATATATATATGTATGAAATGTGTGAATAAGAATTGTATAAATTTTGTATACAAATATAACATATGTATTTTTACTTTTGTATTCGTAATACCGACACAATGATTTTTTGATGTAACATGCAAATATGTTGATTTTCAGATGGAGGGGTGGGAGTTTGACGTGTGACAGTAAAAATAAAATAAGAATCAAGGTAAAATTCCTAAAAATGTGTAAGAAATAATTATGATAGATTCTTTATTTATATTATTTAATAATAAAAATAAAATTATAAAAGACTAACTATTTTATAAAGTAAAATTAAATTGATTTATAAATAAAAATTGATCTGTTATAATCCGTAATTAAACTATTATAAGCAATAATATTTTAAAAGTACATTTAAAACCCGTAATATTTTTTCTTAAATATATATATAGTGTGATTTTTCCATTATTGTTTTATAATAAATGGGCTCCAAGCCCACTTTTAATTAAAAAAAAAGGGAAAATTACGCGATTAAGCAAACATATACTATTTAATTACTCATCATAGCTATAGTTTGCTATAATTACCACTCACGACTAACATTATACATTAATTACGCGGGCTGACTTCGAGTTTGTATAATTAGCCACGTTTGTATATGTATAATTCGCCAGAATATGCAAATACATATGTATAATATACAATTATCTAACCTATATACATATACAATTCACCTCTCTCCCACTCTATGCCCTCTCTCGCTCGCCTCTCTCCTCCCTCTCCC
>JAJOOO010018456.1:0-28177 GCA_029582685.1 Solanum piurae | reverse complement strand
CCCTCACCCCACTAACCCCCAGGAAGGCTCAAGGCGCCGTGCCTCGAACCCACCACCCACCCACCCCCGGAGGTTCGAGGTGCCGTGCCTTGAACTCCTCCCCCCCCCCAAGGCTCGAGGCACCGTGCCTCGAACCCCCACCCGCTTGTGATTTGATCAAGGATAAACTGATAGGCTTTTTATTATGCTAATAAAATAAGATTTGACGCATTTAGGATACAGATCATTGTGCACTTCCATCAGCTTTATTAAGGGCACTTTCTTCAAAAGCATCAATTTTGTTTTTTACCTGCAGTAATGAAATTACAGTTCACAAACCACCGGGAAAAAGTTATCGTTGATTGTTTGGCACGATTTGAAGGACTCCTCCAAGTAATAATAGGTAAGAAACTACAGGAGAAATCGTACATGCTGTTTTATTTAAAAAAGAATAAGAAAGAGTCACCACTTAAAGAAAAAACTATTATTTTTCAAAAGATTAAAACAAAAATCAATTGAAAACATTTAAAGGGTTCGGGATTCATATTAACATATCGAAATGGATTTGAAAGCACTCGAAATGCCCGCTAATACGCGGTTATCCGATAATTAATTATTTGACAAATTAAAAAAAATAAGCATACTTGAGCAAAATTGAAGAAATGAACAACACAAGGCTTAAAACTATCTTCTTAGGGGAGAACGGGGAGATATTGAGAAATATTACTCAAGTAAAATATACTAAATATAATTTTTTAAAATAAGTAGGAAATAGATTATTTTACTTAATTTTAAGTAGTTAATTCAAAACGGGTGTCCTTTGGGGAATTGAATTTTCTGAAACCTTAAAATCAATTCAACAAATAACACATAATAAAAGTTATATAGATGGGGGGGGGAGGAATTTGGGCCCAAGTCAGGATCTGTCCGCCTGGGCCAGCACTTGTGCCTGAATTCAGCTTTGATAGTTCCATTTACACCTGTCCTAAAGAAACTAAGATAAGCTAATTTCTCTGTTGGGCTTTAGGCCCAATTCTTACATTTTGTACCTGTCCTAATAATAATAATAATAATGACAAAGAGGGGCTTAGGCCCAAAGCAACAAAATACAAAGCTGAAATTGAGGCTATTTAGCCCATTTTCAATGGCATATACAACATATACGGCTGATGTATATCGCTGTATATTGTGCATATCCAGCCTTTTAATCCGCTCCAAACACTTGTACATCGACTTTAGGAAACCTATTCTTTGATTACATTGACTCGGTTGACTCAATAAAGGGAAGCTTTGGGCCTCCTTGTCCTATTTCGAGATGCAAGGGAGAACATGTGGAGTTCAAATGACTCATTCCGAGAGAGTTCATGCATAAAAAAAATAAAATATACGAATTAATAGCTCATCATGAAATCTCGGGTATAATTTAGAAGAGTCAATGATACCAAAGCAAACAGGCATAACCTTGACAAGAAATTCGACCTATACTCGTGATAATAATACGAGCGACCTAACTCCAAATAATAAGATGCAACACTTTGTATCCAACATATTTGATGTAACAAGCATAAAAGAAAGAAAAATCAGATTCTACACACTTAGTGGTTAACAATTAATAAAGAGGAATGTGAGAGTATTTGTTGGTAGATAGATGCGCTTAATTAGTTACCTGAATTAAAGTGGACTCTTGAATAAGTTGACTTCGCCTGGGCGTCATCTTTCTTTTCATTCACTAGTTGAGTACTTCCTCCTGTCAGATAGAAGCTTGTCAAAGGGTGCTTCGCTTCCAGCTCTTCTTGTTAGATACCGCTTCCTGTCCTTGTAAATATCACTACTGCATTAACTGTTATTAACATAGAAAAAGGAACAACAACATATTAAACTCCATGAAATAAATGAGCATTATTAACAGGAGAAATGGTGGCATCTTATTGAGGCAGTAACACATGATAAGGGAGAAATAATTGTTTTCTAAAAGGTTGAGATGCACTGGAAACAACAGGCAACCCCAAAGTAAGGATATGCTTACGAATATAGCATTCGAACAAAAGGCAAGTAGCAAGCTAAAAACACAAGAGTGCATAAAAGACTAATAAAACAAGTAAGTTAGCAAATATCATTTGAGGAGAAGAAAAAGAAAACAACCAAGGCATGGCATGTACGCACAGAAACAGAAAAGTTATGCATCAGAACAACTAAGTTAGCAAATATATGAAAGAATGTACTAGGAACATATTACTTGGAAAAAAGAGAAATGCAAACACATTATTAATCACATTTTGAATTAAAACAGTTCCAACACATCAAGATTAGATGCATATTTAGAAATGAACTAACAACAATCCTATAAGCCAAGTTGAAACAGGATAAGGTGAATGACAAACAATATCATGTCTAACTGTAACCATAGTAGCATTTAATTAACATTGGAATTTAAACATCTATACAAAATTCAAGTAAGAATCAGCCCTATTGAAGGGAAGATCCATGACCAAAATTGATCACTTACTGTGTTCGTTTCGAGCAACAAACATGTGATGTCAAGCAGGAATTAACGAATGATAACATGAAAGTACTTAAAAGGCCAACAAAGAAGCTAGCAGACCACCAGATCATTTCTTGTCACACCACACTTCAAATGAAAATAAACTCACACGGAGATGACATCTAAATAATTGCTCACAAATAGCTAAACTCAGATCACTGCCCAGAGAAAGTTCGAAACCAAAAATGATGTGCGAAAATATCGGCCACGAGATATGGGACCAGAAATCAGATAAAGACATTAACACTGATGAGTATTCAAAGAACCCTCCAACCAAAACGAATGGGGCTAAGCAGATAAGAGTCAAAATAAAAGAGCAGATATAACATCATTCATAACAAAGAAGAACAAATGAAAGCTAAAGAAATTCATCAACAAAAAATAGATCTGTCACATCATTATTGGAATAGAAATATAAACTAAGTGAGGGAAGAGGCATTACCTCTTTCTATCACCACCACGATGAGATTCCGGCGGAAAATTGATTTCCAAACCAGCAGACCCAGCTACAGGGATATTTTGCCTATCTATGTTTTGTAACTTTTCTCACTGTCTCTTGTTTCGTTTTGAAGTCAAAACCTAAAGAAATAACCAACCCCAGAAATATAGAAGATGGGGTCCTTTTATAGAGGGGAGATGAGGGTTCGAAATGGGGGGAATCGGAGCCATTTTGAATTTGAAATTCGAATTCTTCTTAAGGAGAACGTTGGGAGGGCAACGGAAAATTGATAGGAGCCGCACAATTTCGAGCAAGAACGAAGAACACATGAGATGGCGACACGTTGGAAGAATCTCCAACGGTTCTGTATGAGAGGATACGAACGGGGATGAGAGAGCACGAACACGCGCGAGCTGGGCTCGATCGGTTTCTGGTTCTTTGCGCCTGTGTTCTCGCTGGGAAGAAGAACGAAATGGGGCGGTGGGTCTGTTTGGTATTGCTGTACGTATTGTTAGTGGGCTGGGTTTCTTTGGAAATGTTTTGGGGTGGGTTTGCTAAAAAGAATTGACCCAAAGGTTGTTGAATTGGGTTGGCTGGAAAAGTGATTTCGGGCCTTGCAAGGGGTTGAAGAAATAGGCTAAAATTGTCATAATAGCCAATTGAATTTCAATTACAATTTAGTCGGTGATTTGGTCAACACTTAAACAAGATGAATTTTTATAAATTAATTAAGAAGCTTCTTAATTTTAACGAAAGAAAATAATTAACTTGATAAACTAATGACTCAAAATATAAACCACTAATTGATTTAATAAAATATTTAAGTAAAACTAAAAAAAAATTAAGACGATTTTTTGAATATCCATAAGATTGACATAATTGTAAAAATATAAATATTTATTATTTAAAATTATTAAATTTATTAAAAATGACAAAATTACTTTAAAAATAACTTTTAAAAAATATTTTGAATTTTATAAAATTAATTACTTCAAATCGTTTGAAATTAAAGAAGCTTAAAAATTAATTCCTATCATGAAGGATCAAAATTGGGTGTCAACACGGTTATTTTTCTTAACTATTTCTGATTTCTATTTTTCAATATATAAAACTTTTCGGTTTTACTTATTTAAACACAGTTCAATATGGCTACCTAAACAAATAAAGTAAAGAAAGAAAAATCATAAATCTTACCATAATTATGAAGACAAGCATTGGATGTGATTGATCAATTTCGTGTCAAGTGTTAAATGACTTATAACCCCAAGGTGTAATGACTATTTGGATAATGAGTGTATCATGTTGATTAACTCCTATTTAAGAAAAATTGTATAAAATAACAAATATTTAATTGATATTAAATGATATAGTCATAATTTTCTTTATTTGTAATTCACAACAAATGTTCAACGTTTTTTGTCATCTGGCGAGATTCATTATTTTCTTTTTAACTTAAATAAAAAAGAAAAAATGGAAGGTATATAATTTGAAATTAAATATTCCACGTTTGTATATAATTTATGAAATTCACCTTTTAAGTGGGGCAGAGTCTAATAGTGATGGTCAAACACCTTTTATTATTCGTCGCTATATAATTTGAAATTAAATGTTCCACGTTTGTATATAATTTATAAAATACCTTTTGTTTGTATATAATTTGTTGTTTGTATATGTGTCATAGTTATACATAATAAGACATGTCTCTATAATCTCTTTATGTATATATGTAGTAATTTTGATTATATACAATTACTATGTTTTAGTTTGTTTATACAAATTCTATAAATTTTGCACAAAAAACACTTTATATATAAGTAACAGTAGACATTAGCATTTGTCTATAATTTGAAATTAAATGTTCCACGTTTGTATATAATTTATAAAACATCTTTTGTTTGTATATGTGTCATAGTTATACATAATAAGACATTCTGTATAATCTCTTTATGTATATATGTAGTAATTTTGTTTATATACAATTACTATGTTTTAGTTTGTATATATAGATTCTATAAATTTTGCACAAAAGACACTTTATATATAAGTAACAGTAGATATTAGCATTTGTTTGTATATAATTTGTTGTAATACATAACCAGGCATGTGTATAATCTCTTTATGTATATATGTAGTAATTTTGTTTATATACAATTACTATGTTTTAGTTTGTATACAGATTACCAAAATATACAGATTAAGACATGGCAGGAATACCGAAATATACAAATCAATAGCTCCATAGCAAACATAAAATTTGTTATGAAGCGCAATAATGCAAACTATAGTTATAGCATACAAATATAATTTTTATCTTTGCTATACCTAAAATTTGTTCTTAATTAATTAAGGAGGAAACCAGGGATTTGTATTCTAAAGGAATTACCCCATGCAACATAAATAACAATTCACAACCAAATTAATGATTATTCGTACTATTCAACAAATATAAATCATCATTTTTTACTACCAATTTTTTAAGTTAATTATTATTTATATATTTATTTATTTATTTATCTTAAAGGCGTACTAAAAAAAATGCAACATCCCAATCATGTCTTAATATGTTTATATGTTTCAATTAAATGTTATTGTTCAAGAAACATTGAACTTACTATTTGAATATTGACGAGTCTAGACTAAATAAATCTTAGGCTATTTAATTAGATCGTGATAAAGAGTCATTCAAAATCAAATAATAAACTAAAACAATTAACACACTATGATTGCATAGAAGCCTCTTAACCGATTAAGAATTAATGGAGTAATTCAAATGCTTCAAATTATTAACTTAGGTTAGTTCCTATCGATATCTAACGGTGAAATATGCTTCAAAGAATTTACTCATGATGCCAAAATGATTATGCATGCTAAACCACAAAGAGCATATTATTGTGTAGGTTTTATATTAGGGAAAAAGGACGAATTTACCCCCGAACTTTGATAAATGGTATGTTAGGCCCTCCGTTATACTTTGGGTCCATCTCAGTCCCTATCGTCCAATTATCGGTACACGCATGCCCCTCTCACTAACGGCCCCCTCATCCTTTACACGTGTCGTAATCCTAATCAACTACCCGTTTGACCATTATTTTTAACCCATAAACTAGCCACCTGCCCCATAAACCCATAACCACCCGATTCACTCTAAAATTGAGATGGCCCTTGAAGCTTTGAATTCTCCAACTGGTACTTCAAATCCGCAGACGTTTCAATTTGAGAGCAAAGGTCAACAACAGCTTCGGTACCTTAAGAATTGGACTAAAGGGAAGAGATCTAAGAGGTCACGGAGTATGGATCGCCAGCCGACTGAAGAGGAATATTTGGCGCTTTGTTTGATTATGTTTGCGCGGAGCGATGACTCAATTAATCAGGTGCGATCTCTACCACCGCCGGTGCTAGTGATGAAAATCCACACGCTGTCGGAGAAGATTGAGGAGAAGATGTTGTATAAGTGTTCGGTTTGTGGTAAGGGATTTGGATCTTATCAAGCTTTAGGAGGACATAAAGCTAGTCATCAAAAACTCATCGCCGGTGGCGGAGGAGGAGATGATCAATTGACTACCTCAACTATTACTAACGCTACTGAAACTACTAGCTCCGGTAACTGTAACGGCGGTGGAAGGACTCACGAGTGTTTGATTTGCCACAAGTGTTTTCCTACTGGACAAGCTTTGGGAGGACACAAACGGTGTCACTACGACAGCGATAACGCTAACAGTAGCGTTAGCACTAGCTAGTGTCGGAGTTATGTCAGAGGAGGACGTAGGGTCTACAATCAGCCACCCTGATTTTGACTTGAACATTCCGGCGTTGCCGAAATTCTATCCTGGATTTGGTTCCGACGAGGATGAGGTAGAGAGTCCACATCCGGCAAAGAAATCTCGGCTATCTCTACCTCCAAAATTGAATTATTCCACTCAATCCTCATTTTTCAATTCTCATTTTTCAACTCTCAAATTTTTAGTGTTTTTGATTTTGTAGTGATTGAATTGAAAATTGACATAGAGAAATGAGTAGAGTTGGTGTAGAATTAATGGAGATTGAAAAAGAAGTAACGGAATAAATGAGAGATGGTGATGATGAAGTGGAGAGAATTCTTCCATGGACTAAACAGATTACAATACGAGGAATTGTGAGATAGGAACGAGACTCAGAAGATTTGGGTCTTTTAATTGACTTAGAATATTTTAGAGGGAATCAGATGGGTATGGGTTTATAGGGCAGGTTGCTAGTTTATGGGTTAAAAAATAATGGTCAAACGGGTATTTGATTAGGATTACGACACGTGTACAGGATGAGGGGGCCGTTAGTGAGAGGGTAATGTGTGTACCGATAATTGGACGGCAGGCGCTGAGATGGACCCAAAGTATTACGGAGGGCATAGACATACCATTTATCAAAGTTCGGGGGTAAATTCGTCCTTTTTCCTTTATATTATACTAGTAAAATTATCCGCGCCTCACGCGAGAATTTAATATCACAGAATGTATAAAATAATACTTAAAACTTATCAGTCATTAAAATTAAAACACTATATTATCTTACATACAAGATTGCGTAGTAACGGACATTAATAATGTAAAGGAAAAGAAAAATTATAACATCTTATCATTTATCCATAATAACATATGCATAAATTAATGACTGTAAAAATACATATCAGGATGTGTAACAATAGAATGAAATAGAAAGGAAAAAAATTGAGTCTACTGAATGCACAATGTCTCCTTAAGGAAATTATTTCACTTTAGTACCCGGGGTTTAAAGGAATAGATCCTCTCAGGATAAAACAGTTGTATTCACTCGTGTATTGATACAAAACAATGATGTCAACGAATAATAAAATCAATGGTGTCAGTGAATAACAAAATCAAATAATAAACTAAAACAATTAAAACACTTTGATATTCTTAATTACTTTCTTCTATGGTAATATCCGGAATCTAGTAAATATTCTCTCCAAATTTTTAATAAGAAAAACAATAATTAGGAATGCATTAAATACATTTTTCAAGTCTTTTAATTTATACAAACTTCATAATTCTTTTCTCTTGTATAGAGACACAAGAATATTTAACATCTTCTTTAGAAAATAAAGTTCTTTAAAAAAAAAAATCGCAAGTACAAGGTAGTTAGGGAGTATGCTTGTTCCCTCGTCTTTGCCTCCAAAACTTTCAAACTCAGCCTTGTTTCACTTTCGCTTCAAATCCAGTTCCTTCTTCGCTTTCTTCTCTTCATCAACGCCATTACTAAGAGCAGCAGTTCCTTCTTCTTTTACTCAATTACTCAAACAATGCAAGTCTTGTATCAAGGCGAAACTCGTCGTTGCCGGTTCCTTTTCACCCTCAGCAGAATCCACAACATGGTCGTCTCAGGTTGTGTTCTATTGGAACAACCTTATCAAACGCAGCGTTATTCTCCGACATCACAAGAGTGCTCTGGTCCTCTTCCGCGAAATGTTGAGACTTGATTGGAATCCAGATGGCTACACATACCCTTATGTCCTTAAAGCATGTGGTGAGCTTCAGTTCCTCCTTTGCGGTGAATCTGTTCATTCCCTGATTCTAGCATCTGGGTTGGACTCCAATGTGTTTGTATGTAATGGTCTTATTGCTATGTATGGTAAATGTGGGCAGTTGGGTCATGCACGCCAGGTGTTTGATGAAACGGTTGTGAGAGGAACTGCTGATGTTATTTCATGGAATTCGATAGTGGCGGCTTATGTACAGAAAGATGAGGATAAGAAAGTTTTGGAGTTGTTTGATTTGATGGTTTCGTTGAATAGTTTTGAGCTGCGTCCTGATGCTGTTAGTTTAGTTAATGTACTTCCGGCTTGTGGTACTTTAGGGGCGTGGAAACGAGGAAAACAACTTCAGGGTTATGCGATAAGGAGATGTTTGCATGAGGACGTTTTTGTAGGAAATGCAATTGTGGATATGTATGCGAAGTGTAAGCGTTTGGATGATGCTAACAAGGTTTTTGAGCTAATGGAGGTGAAAGATGTAGTTTCTTGGAACGCATTGGTAACTGGGTACTCTCAGATTGGAAGATTTGATGAGGCTTTGGGACTGTTTGGGAGAATGAAGGAAGAAAAGATTGATTTGAATGTCGTAACATGGAGTGCTGTGATTTCAGGGTATGCACAGAGGGATTTAGGCTATGAAGCACTCAATATCTTTAAGGAGATGAGGCTTTCTGGGGCAGAGCCAAACGTGATCACTCTTGTTTCTGTGCTTTCAGGTTGTGCTGCAATTGGAGCACTGCGCCAAGGGAAGGAAACTCATTGCTATGCCATTAAACAAATGTTGAGTTTGGAAGGCAGCAATACTGAGGAGGATCTCATGGTGACTAATGCTCTGATTGACATGTATGCAAAGTGCAAGGAGATGAAAATTGCTCAGGCCATGTTTGATGATATTGACAGGAGAGATAGGAATGTTGTAACATGGACAGTCATGATTGGTGGATATGCCCAGCATGGTGATGCAAATGATGCTTTAGAACTTTTTTCAGTCATGCTGAAGGATGAGTACTCTGTAATCCCAAATGCATATACTATATCTTGTGCTCTGGTGGCTTGCGCTCGTCTGTCTAGTCTTAGGATTGGTAGGCAAATTCATGCATATGTGTTACGACAAGGGTATGAACCTACTATAGTCTTTGTGGCTAACTGTCTCATTGACATGTATTCCAAATCTGGAGATGTTGATGCAGCTAGACTTGTGTTCGATAACATATGCCAGAGGAATACTGTCTCATGGACATCCCTGATGACTGGCTATGGAATGCATGGTCGGGGGGAGGAGGCTCTCCAAGTGTTTAACGTAATGAGAGGAGAAGGTCTGCCCATAGATGGTGTAACTTTTCTTGTTGTGCTATATGCTTGTAGCCACTCTGGAATGGTTGACGAGGGTATGAATTACTTCAACCATATGAAGGGGGATTTTGGAGTTATTCCTGGGGCTGAACACTACGCATGCATGATTGATATTTTGGGTCGTGCTGGTCGACTGGATGAAGCTATGAAGCTCATTGAACGCATGCCAATGGAACCAACCTCAGTAGTATGGGTTGCACTGCTTAGTGCTTGTAGAGTCCATAAAAATGTGGATCTTGCGGAGCATGCTGCTGCAAAGCTGTCAGAATTGGAATCTGAGAATGATGGGACTTATACACTTCTTTCAAATATATATGCTAATGCCAAACGTTGGAAAGATGTGGCCCGGATTAGATCTCTTATGAAACATTCTGGCATAAGGAAGAGACCTGGATGTAGTTGGGTTCAAGGAAAGAAGGAGACTGTTACATTTTTTGTCGGGGACAGATGTCATCCAATGTCTGAAAAGATATATGATCTCCTAGAAGACCTGATTCACCGTATCAAAGCAATGGGCTATGTTCCGGAGACAAGTTTTGCGCTTCATGATGTAGATGATGAGGAGAAAGGTGATCTTCTTATTGAACATAGTGAAAAGTTGGCACTTGCTTATGGCATTCTCACGTCAGCTCCTGGAGTGCCTATTAGAATAACCAAGAACCTGCGAGTTTGTGGAGACTGTCATACTGCAATGACATACATCTCCAAAATCATTGAACATGAAATTATATTGAGGGACTCAAGTCGCTTTCATCATATCAAGAATGGATCTTGCTCTTGTAGAGGGTTTTGGTAGAAAGTTTTGTTCTTGTGGAACATTTGGATGGTATACGAAAAAGAAAGTCCTCTTGGAAATGAAGTAGAAGTTCATAAATAAATCATTGGACTGTGGATTTGGAACACTTCTGCTTTCCAGAAGAGTGACACAGTGAGTGCAACAACATGGTACAAGAGTACAGAGTGGAGCATTTTCTTTTTAATGGTACTCCCTTTTCATTAAGGTAAGCTAATTATTGTGGTTTTTCTGTATTCTAAAAGTTCTTCTCCATTAATGAACAGGAAGCACCAAGATTTTGTCCTGCAGATTGGGTTTTAAACCTATCATTCAGAAGAATCCTTCTGCAAGTGAGGTCTAGAATTGCAGCATTATATTCTATTTCCCTCCAGTCTACAGCTGGATGTGTTGAAAGTCTGCAATGCAAAGAAGGTAATGTAAAGAAGCTTTAAGATATTGCCTAATAAGGTGAGAAGTAATTCATGTTTGTGCACTCTTTTTCTCAATGCTTCCTCTGCCAACTTCATTGAATAAAATTATTCTTGGATATTAGCATCATTCTGTGATGTTATAATGTTGGGGCAGACATCAGAACGAGCTATTCTTAATGGGAATGCTTAATTAGAGCTTATGGTGATGAATACCAAACTGAAATGGTCAATTAGAATACTTTTGAGATACTCGCAGGAAATGTGTATAAGAGAAGACAGATTTTTTCTTTTCTCAAAGTTATTGTCACATCAAATTTACCTTTGGTCAGGTGGTTTCTTAACACATCAAACACCATTATTGCAGACAGCTACATGTATAAGGATGTATTCATGTGCATCTATACACGGACCATATTAGTTTATTACACTTAACTCTTTCCTCAAACAGTATACTATTCCGATTTATTGTTTGAGGTGTACAATTGTATCTATTATTAACAAGGCATTGTCAAAATCCATTGGTTGCTTGATGCTGTTCAGAGTGAATCTCTTCCATAAATGCCTTTACCTTGGTTGTAACTTGTAATCCTTACTTTGTGCAAAAGAAATATCTTTTTCACTTTGGGTACAAATTTTTCTTGAAATGGTGCAAAGGGAGAGCCCTTTCGAACATGCTCTCACACAATGGCACACTCGCACATGAACACAAAAGTGAGCAAAGATGATTGCTGGGGTTCTTTAGCAAAGATGGAGCATGCTCTTGGATGGTCTGCTTAGCAGCTTCAAATGTTCATGTGTTGATTGATATGGACTAGTAACTATTGTGCAAGTCTGGTCTATCTTTTTGAATGCAAAATGATTTGGATGGATATTCATTAGTAGTATTGCAACCCTTACAGCATGATCTAATAATGAAGATGTAGACAAGCTTTATGTCACACATCGGTTCTCTGCCATTAGTTAATTCTTTTCAGTTAATTTCCATTTATTCCAATAGTTACTTATCCAAATAAAAAATACTTATGTACTTATCCCAATAGTTTGTCAAGATCATCCATAATTTCCTCAAAGCTGGTGGCAACATCTGAGAAAGGACTTATTCTAGACAAATAGGCTATATGCATATAGAAAAACTCTCCTCTTATGGAGCACTTCCCCTTTAATGGGTCTCATGCTTTGTGAATCGTGATTAGTTAGGAGGTCCAAAGTAAGTATTGGACACTGGGTGAGAAACCAAAAGAAATCCCATGTATGGTCACTAAAGCATATACTAATTATTCATCTTTAGTTACCAAGGCAAATTAACAAACTTAAACACAGTACATACGGAACTTTCTAGGCCTGAGAAAATAATTGAATATTCCAGATGTAGGGGAGAATAGGACCTCTGTTTGAAGCAATTGAAGAAAAAACAGTATAAAAAAAAATAAAATCGGTTATCCCAATTGGAGATCCTGGTTACTCAATTGTCACTTTATAGTTGTCGTTTCCAATTTTTGTTCGGCAACAATTTATGTAATAAAATCAATCCATTTTTTTTCCGTGTAATCAGAGTAAGCAATGACGAAACCATTTAAATACCAGAAGCAGTAATTTATTATATAAAATAAAGTGTTTAAATTATATAAATTGATAATATTTTTTTTCTCTAGAAAACTCTTCCTATTTATCCTAACAAAAACCAAACATTTGATGCAACAACAAAAGTTTATTCTGATTTAGTTCCACTTATATATAACTCAGTCCACTTTTTGTTTTGGCTAATCAGATAACTTATGCATTATTAATACATAAGTGTTCTAATTCTGTAACATTTATAGTAAATAAAAAAAATACTTTGGTACTTTTAATTTATTGTGCTCTCAAAAGTCTATTTATATATATATATATTTGAACATTGTTATTAACGTGTGTGTCCCTCGTATCAACCGATTCCTCTCAAGACCTTAAATGTTTAATGTTCTAGCTCTCTTAATTATCACTTGGAATTGGGGTTGTTACGTACCTTGAATTTGTCAAAGGCTGTCTTGCATTACTGCTATGGATCCTTCACTAAGCCCTGTGTCCATTCATTATGCTATTAAGGTAAGTGTGCGTTACACACACTAATAATTTTTCAATCATTTGTAGAAGTTGTTGTCGTTGATGATCAAGAGGTTATCAATTGTAGAAGTTGTTGTCGTTGGTGATCAAGAGGTTATCAATTCAAGTTGTGAAAATAATATTATATGGAAATGCAGAGTAATATTATGTACGATTGACCCAATGAAATACTTTTTCACATCCGCACATAGTGGTGGATCCACCCGAGCCTATTTGGCCGAACTTTTAAAAATTACTTATTTTTAGATATGTTTTTGTCAAAATAATTTTTCAGAGAAATACATTTGGAGAGAAATTAATTAATCAAATTGTGTTTGACCAATCTTTCCAAAAAGTATTTTTAAGATGTCAAGTTACGAAAAAGGATAATATTATTAAAAGGTTAGTCTTATAATTAGTATTTTTATTTGAATAGAGAAAATATTATTAGTATATTTTATGAAAAGCTTTAATTACATTTTTATTTTTATTTGATAAAAATTTAAAACATAAAACAATAAATATATACTATTAAGGTTGTTAATCAATATAAATATAGTTAAAGCAAAAAGGGAAGAGGAGGAGAGAGTTTTATTTATATTTTAGAGATATATGGGTTAAATTATATATTGAGTGACAATCTCATAAATATAATCTTTTGAAAGGAAATTTTTGTTTTTGGTTTGAAAAAAAATTAACACGTTGGCCATAAGGTGGTCTATCAGTCCTGTTGGGAGAATCACACCATCTATCCTCGAGGAGGAGTTTGGTTTCAAACCCCAATTTTTGTTGCTCCTAGCAAAAAATATGTATGAACCATTTTATGAAGTATGTGTCCGGAATTCGTATTTGTACTTTCTCTCAATAAAATAGAAGAATTGCTTCTGTTACTGCTTAAAAACTACTTTTGATTTTGGGCCAAGCACCTCAAATCTCCAAAAAAAATATTCTTCCATTAAGAAAAAAGATTTTGATTTCCCAAAAGTTTGGTCAAACGAACTACTATGATTTAAAACAATATTTGAAACTCCAGCTACTTCAGTTTCAAAAGATAAAATTGGCTCTGTATAATGTCTTTACATGATCCCCATCCCCCATGGGTGGGACAATTTTAAATGTCCTTACATAGATTTAGCACATTGCTCGGACTCTTCAAAAATGACGATGGAAACATGCCCAATCCTCCAAAGAAGTGCATTTTTAGACAATCCAGCATCAATTTTGGAGAGTCGAGCAACATAGTTCAGCACTATGATATAAGTCATATTCATGTTTTATTCCTATGTGTGTGGTGAAATTTTGTAGAAAGAAACATGGAGACATACGGTTGTTCTATCGTTTCAAAGCCTCGGAGTAGTATATGGTCGATTGAGCACTACTCCCTTGTATGCATTCGGTTCGATTGATCCTTGCCACGTCAAATCAGGACAGCAGATATATGAACTCTTCTCCTTTGTTTTTTGGACTTTAACCATCATTCCCTTGTTGAAATATGCCTTTATAGTCTTCAAGGCTGATGATAACGGAGAAGGTATGAAGTTTCAAAAAACTCTAGCTGTCACTGATATATACGTTCAAATCGTATTAATAGTCAGTGATTTGTTGTAGGTGGTACATTTGCTTTGTATTCCCTACTTTGTAGGCGTGCCAATGTAGGTCTGCTCCCGAGTGATACAAGTGCTACGGAGCTTATGCATCAAGAGGAAGGAACCCCTTCTAAAATGAAGGTGGAATCAAGGGCAAGAAGAGCTATCGGAAGATATAAAAGCAGTCACTACTTGCTGTTACTTTTGGCTTTGCTTGGTTCCTGTTTGATAATCTGTGATGGAATTTTTACTCCTGCTCTTTCGGGTTAGTCTTATTTCTCACTACTTGGGCATTTTTCTGATCATTACCTCCTACTTTCACATGATTAGGATCAGGTTTTGAATGTTATTTTCTGTTTCAGTTTATTCAGCAACGTCAAATCTGAGACGTTCCTTGTCAAAATTGGCACCCCGATGTAAGAATTGTATTACTATTACTTAACATGCAAGATATTTTATACAACTTTGTAGATGATTTTCTTTATACAACTTTTATCAGTTACCTCTTCAGAAAATGCAAGACAATCTGTTGACAAGTATTTAAAGAGATGTAAGTTTATGTTTTTGGCAAGATAGTTAATTTGGCATTTGTAATCCTTCAGCTTTAGCTACTGATTATGTGAAACGATACTTTCAGTTATACCAGTTCCAGTAGCTTGTGCCATCTTGGTTTGCCTTTTCATGCTGCAACGGTATGGAACCAACAGAATCGGTGTCATCTTTGCTCCAATTGTTATCGTGTGGCTCGTGTTTATAAGTGGATTCGGCTTGTACAATATAATTCATCATCCTCAAATCCTCTGGGCGATATCCCCAACATACATGTTTAGGTTCATTAAGAAAATAGATATGACAAGTTTGAAACTTCTAAGCAACATTGTCTTATGTATAGCAGGTTAGTTGTGTTAACTGGAACTTACGTATTTCACTTCCATTTTGATGTCGAAGTGCCTCTCCTAGCACTTCCTATACCAAAGTTTGCTGATACATCAAACACTTTTACATTCTTCAGGTTCAGAGGCAATGTTTGCAGATTTAGGTCATTTTTCAAAGAGATCTATTAAGGTACTTGTGAAATTCGTTAGCCATTTAACATGGAGATTACGAGTTTTCACAGGATGCTTTTTTTGCAGGTCACTTTTATCTTTTTGGTATATCCAGCCCTTGTCTTATGTTATGCTGGCCAAGCAGCATTTTTCTCCAAACACCTCGGCTCTTCAGATGATGTTGCTCATCTTAGTGAATCTGTGACACATAGTAAGTTCGATAGATGTTTTTTTTTTACTTGTCGTGGTAGTGGCTTGTTCCTTCGAATTTCTAATCATCAGTCATCAACTGCTCAGGACACCTTCAGCATGTTTTCACAATATTGTCCCTTTTTGCTTCCCTCGTGGGTAGCCAAGCCACGATTACTGCAAGTTTTTCCATCATAAATCAGTGTCAAGCACTTGCTTGCTTCCCGAGAGTCAAAGTTATCCATACATCAGATAAAGTCCGCGGACAGGTTTATGTTCCTGATGCAAATTGGATGCTTATGATCCTTAGCCTGTCAATCTTGATAGGTTTTCGAGACATATCAGCTATTGCAAATGCTACAGGTATTGCTTTATACACCGATCACAACTTCACTTCTCTTGGTTTTTTAGCACTAAGCAATGTTCAAATTTGATACTCTCTGAATAAATTTATGCACTTTGTAGTAACATCTCATAAACTTTTTTCCTCCAGGTTTAGCTGTTATTTGTGGAATGCTCGTGACAACTTGTCTTATGTCACTAATTATAGCACTGCAATGGGAGAAGAATGGTGTGTCTCTCTCTGTATTATTTCTGTTATTCTTTGGTTCAATTGAGGCATTGTACCTATCGTCGTGTTTCTTGAACTTTACCAAGGGAGCTTGGTGCATCGTTGTTCTCTCGTTGATTTTCATGACAATCATGGTCTCTTGGCACTATGGTACTATCAAAAAGTATGAATTCGACGTAGAGAACAGAGTGACTGTGGACTGGCTGACAGACCTAAGTCCCGGACTTGGAGTTTCTAGAGTCCCCGGCATTGGATTCATCCATACTAACATTGTGACAGGAATCCCATCTTTTTTCTCCCATTTCATCACCAACCTCCCTGCATTCCATCAAGTGCTGATTTTACTCTCTTTCAAGTCTTTACCCGTGGCATACATTCCCAAAAATGAACGATACCTTATTGGAAGAATCGGTCATAAGGAATACAAAATATACAGATGCATTGTTCGATATGGATATCGTGATCATGTTAGGGATGTTAATGATTTCGAGGATCAGATTATTAGCTCTATAGGCGAGTTCATCACCAGAGAGGAACGATACGATGAGTCGTTGATCGTGCAAGAGGGGAGAATGATAATTTTAGGGACAAATGGAAATGCATTAGTCCCTATTGTTGGAGGTGAAAGTTGTCAACAAGTAACAGATATTGAAAATCAAAATCCTACTCATACAAAGAGAAAAAAAGTTAGATTTGTGTTGCCTGAAAATAGTCCTAAGTTGAATTCATCAGTAAGGAAGGAACTACAAGAACTTGTTGATGCAAGGGAAAGTGGCACTGCTTATTTTTTGGGGCATTCACATTTGAAAGTACGCAAAGGATCGAATTTATTGAAGCAATTTCTTGTCATGACTTATGATTTTCTTGATAGAAATTGTAGAGAGACTCCAATTGGACTAGACATCCCTCATGCTGCTCTTTTGGAAGTTGGAATGGTGTATACAATATAATAAAAATTCGAACCGATGCAATAAATATATTATGGTCTAGACATCGTGGAGAATTCGAAATTTGTCTATGCTCCACAAATATGATTACATGCCAGAAATTAAAAGAAAATTTTGAAAAAAATATGGGACACCTTCTAAATCGTGTAGGTATGACTGTTTTTAACGGGAAGACTCTGAATTCGTTTTAATTTAGGATATAATTTAAATTAACCCATATTATTAAGAAGAAAAAAAGATGTTCACGTATGATAATATTTGATTGTTGTATGTTAATTTACGTTACTTTTTAATTATTGAATTCATTATTCAGGTATACGCCAACATATATACATACGACATTATATTAAATTAAGAATCGTCACGATTTTAAAATGACTTAAACTTTATCTTTTAAAGGTAAATATGCTTTTAACTGTAGAAAATAATGGAATGGGTGGGGTTGGACCATTAATTCATTAATTACAACCTTATAATAGGAAGTATTAAAAATAAAATTCTCCACGCAATTTGGAGGATGTGATCAAAATGCATCTTGGGATCTCTATCTCTCAAATTTGTAATCTTACTTTATAAAAGTTGAGATCCTTTTTAATCACAATAATGTGTCTTTACTTTTTACATAAGAAATCAAAATCAAACAAGCAATTGTGTATATAATACATGGTATGTATGTACGTATTACTATTGCAGTGTTAATATTAAACCAATATAATTTGAACGCTCAAATTGGTTGTAGTCTTTAATTTATGGTAAAATCATTAGTTTATTTATGAGTTCATTCAGTTAAAATTTTCTATTCCCTTGAGAGCGATATTGCATACACAATACGTTCCACAAATATATGTAGCAATATATTAGAGAAAATGGTACGAAACATCTTGGATTCAATCATAGTAACAAGCATAATTAACGTGATACGTGAATAAATGAATGATAAATATACGATATGAAATGAATTTGAGCAGGTTAAACTTGAACGAGTGGGGTTGGGTCAAGCTAGACTAAATAATGAGTTATAGTCTAACCTGCCAACTCTTACGGTCTTACCAAGTTTTGATTTCTTTATTTATTTTTTTATAAATTGTTTAACCATCAAACAATAAAAAAAACTTTTTAAGTAGTTTTGTTTGATAACATATCAAACAATAAAAAAACTTTTTATTCAAATAGTTTTAACACAGTCTCTCCTAGGTCAATTTAATCTACGTAGTCATTCGACTTTTAGATGAGCTGAATTAGGGGAGTCAAGAAAGCCGGTCAAGTTACTAGATGTCTAGATCGATGGGTAACTAGGCGTTTTGAATGGAACATAATTTTATGGGCTAATTTTGACACTGCTAGAGCTATGGACAAATTTCAGTATGAGTTAAGTTCTTCTGCAATTTCAGCCAATTGATTTAAGTTTTTAAATTGTGTAGTTGTTTTTGACATGGTAGGCATAAATTAAAGCATAATCCATGTAAGAAAAATACATTATATGCTAATTTAACGTGTCATCAGTTCTTACAAATATAAGAAACATAGAAATTGTAACTATGTTTTTTTCATTTCATTATACATTATACAGATAAATTAAAATGACAACCCAATGGGACAAGATAAGCCTACTACAGTAAAAGCAAAACGAAGCATATCCTGCATTCATCAGCCATGCAGCAAATTGATCTCCTCTTTATTATTGATGCAAATTGCTGGCTTTATTTGGTCCCAATATCATTTCTAAGCTGATCTTCTTCTTTTTTTATTTGTGGCTCATTTTGTACCAAAATTGAAAAAGAATAAAACCTCAAAAACAATAAAGCACGAGTTGTATGTAATAGTGCTCCTAAGGATTGGGGGGTGACATAATAAAAGAGGCTCATGGATGGGACCCTTGAACTTTGAGCATAATGAGTGCTTTTACATCACTTTGATTAAATATTTGTCCAAATATAATAAAAGTGTGGTCTAATTCACACCACAAAAGTTAACTCAAACAATAAAGAATTATCCAAGTCATATAAAAAGTCCAGAAATTTCATCATTCACCGATGTGATATTTTTCTTCAACGTCGTAAAGTACCCCCATCCCACGTTCGGACCCTTTTTTCGAATTGGAGCATGCACATTCATGGATCAGGAGTATTTCCAACCCCGCTTAATTGGTCCGAGGCCGGGGGTTTTCCACCCTCCTCAATCGATTTTGAGTTACACGTTTGATGAATCTGACTCTGATATCATATTAAATTCGGTTTTCAACCTAATTTACACTCCAAAAATTAGCTAAAAAAGAAGAAGATTGCCTGAGCCATATAAGAATTTCAAAGATCGTATCCCTCACTAATGTGGTAATTCTCTTCAACAAAAAGAAAAAGTAAGAAGGATCTTTAATTTCAATAATTGCATGCACCCTAGCAAGCTACTTTTCACACCCCCTTGGCTGTATAAATATGTGAGCCAATCCTACCTCTCATTTCACAGCCAAGTAGAAAACTTGATTGTCATCATTTGCAACTCTAGCATTGTGTGTGATAAACAGTGCTAGAAATTTGCAATTCTTTGGCTAGAAAAACAAAAGGAGAGAGAGAGATGGCAGTTGATTTTGGTCACTACGCTTTTGCTTTTGGTGTCCTTGGTATATTAACCCCTTTTCTCCTTCAATATTAAAAGTCTAGCTATATACATTCTTCTTCCTTTGTTTATTAATTAATTATTAGTAGCAATTATTTTTATTCTATTAATTAGTTGAACACATATAAATCTATTAAATTTCGAGCACTTTTAATGAAATTTCTAACTTCACTCGTAAAAGTAAACATAAGCATATCAACAAGTCGCGATAGTCTCATTTCTTTTTTTATTTTGGTAATTCAATTTGCAGGTAACATTGTCTCGTTCATTGTGTTCCTTTCTCCAATGTGAGTCTCCATTGACTTATATTATTTTTTGAAAAAAAACAGTATATTTGGATTATAATCGTACTGACTCATATTATCATACTTGTAGACCCACGTTCTATAATATTTACAAGAAGAAATCAACAGAAGGGTATCAATCAATTCCATACGTGGTTGCTCTCTTTAGTTCCATGCTTTGGATATATTATGCACTTTTGAAATCCAACATGCCCCTACTCATTACAATTAACTCCTTTGGTATGTTCATTGAGACCATCTACGTTGGTTTCTACCTTTTCTACGCACCAAAGAAAGCCAGGGTACGTATTTTAATAATTGTACCTTTTTTTTTTCTTGTTTCTAAAGGAAAGAAAATATAACTTTGATCGTCAAAATTTAATTTTTTTTTCAGGTCCATACTATAAAAATGCTCATGTTATCTGTGGTTGGTGGATTTGGTGCAATAGTCCTAGTTACTGAATTTCTATTCAAAGGAGTCGTTCGTGGACAAATTGTTGGATGGGTTTGCCTTATTTTCTCCTTGTGTGTATTTGTTGCACCCTTAGGCATTGTGGTAAGCTTTTACGTGCAATTTTTAATTTTCTCATTCAATTGGAGTATTATTTTTTCCTTCTCTATGTGTTAAGTTTGTGAGTATTTTTCTTATTTGATTTCATGAAGAGGCAAGTCATCAAGACCAAGAGTGTGGAATACATGCCACTTCTTCTATCAGTTTTTCTCACATTAAGTGCGGTTATGTGGTTCTTCTATGGTCTTCTACTAAAGGATATTAACATTGCTGTAAGTTCACTACTCATCGTACAACTTCTTCAATTTTCCTGCATGCAGAGTCCGCCCAATCTTACAAGTGGGGTTTGGGGATGATAGTGCTTACGTATCTTTACCCTATCTTATGAGGATAGAGAAGTTATTTTCGGTAAACCATCGGCTCAAGTAAAACATAATAAAACAAGAAGGGTAAAAGAATAAAGTAGAAAATACCAGTAGCGCACACCAACAAATAATATGATAGTCGAAACAAAAGAAAACACTTGGTAATAATAAGTATAAGAAAGCAAGGAGAGGGGGAAAAAAGTACTCATACTGATAAGGGAAAACTAGACGGTGCAATTAATACCTATTACCTTTCTACCTTAATTTGCGACCTTTGTATCCCATGTCCACAGTAAGCCGCAGGTGTTTCAGATCATGTGTAATCACCTTTTCTCAATACTTTTTCGGCCTACCTCTACTTCTCTCGGACTCACCATAATCAATATCTCATATCTCTTCAGTCTTTATATTTATGCATGTACATATTTCCATGTTTACTAAAATATCTTGTATATTATCACTGTTCTTACGTACTAACCCTTTTTTATATTTTATAGGCTCCAAATGTATTGGGATTCATCTTTGGAATACTCCAAATTATACTCTATGCAATATACAGCAAAAAGGAGAAGTCCGTCATAAAGGAGCAGAAACTTCCAGAGATACAAAAGCCTGAAGTAATTGTGAAGGATGAGAACATGAATGCAAATAAGAAGCTTCCAGAACTCACACAAGAACAAATTATTGACATAGTGAAGCTTGCAGGTTTACTGGTTGTTACTGATAAAGCAAACGTAGCCACGTGTCCAAATGATACTGATTATGGAGTTAAAGCAGCTAATAAAATAGAAAACATGCCCAAGCTGCAAACTGTGGCAACTTAGTGTACATAGCAAGTCATTTGCTAATTGGAATTTGGCATTGAAATCTCACTGTCATTAATTCCTTTGGTCAACTTTTCCTACGTAATATAGTGTGTTATGCATATGCATGTTTGTACACAAGTTATGTGTGTCGAGAATATAGTTAAGTAATTATTAAAAGTGTGTTCTCTCTAATAGTTTAAACTAAACTTTTAGATGAGATGGCCGTAGCACGGCTTAAAATATTCTATGTATGTGTGTGCTCATATTTATGTAATTCTATTGGTATATTGTCTTAGTAAAGAATAAATGGTTATCGTGATCTATATATAATTAAGAGGTTAGCAGTGGTATATTTCTTTTACCGCAATTAAAGTATAGTAACATAATTTTATCAAGGTTAATGTGTGCGTTCACTGTATCGTAGTATATTTTATTTTTTCATCAAACATATTTCATTTCATCACATTTTTTATTAGTTGATCGATAATCTTGATTATTTTATCACAACGGTTCAAGGGATCCAATAGAGTTGTCAATACAGGTTGGCTTAACTTAAGTGGGTTTTGTAATTTGACGAATTTGCCCTAACTGGCTCATAATTTCGATGGGCCTTAAAAAAGACAACCCAACGTTCCAACGTGATTGCAGGCCACCCAAAAAAAAAAAATGTATTTTTTATTATTTTTTAAAGTGAAAATTTTATAAATGACATATATAAGACTAATATTTTCAAGTTATGACAGTATAATAAAATTTTGAAGTTGTAACAATAAAAAATTTCAGGTTAGTAACATTTTATTAAAAAAAAAGATTTTAAAAATAATAGTAAAAACCATTTTTTTGAAAATCATAAAAAGAAAAAAAATGGATATGTCATTAATTTGAATACATTAAGGATAATTAATAATGCCATAAATTTAGGGGATTCAAAACAAAATAGGAATATTTTTCTCCTTTTTTTTACTCAATCAGTTAAAATTAATTCAAAAAAAGAATATTTGTTTTCCTTGTTTAGCTCAAAGCAGTTAAAATTCGTTCAAACATATTTCTTTTCTTTTGTTGGAAGATTTCTCTCTCTTCTGAATATTTTCTCTGTAAATTGTCACTCTCATCTATTTCATATTCGTTTTTATTCAATAATCTTTATTTTCTTGTAATGGACGGCTTCTTATTAGTATTAATAAAGCATGGTGGTAGATGGGATCCTTCAGGTTAGTGTTCTTTGTGATTTTTTATTTGTATTGTAATACAAACCAAACATTAAAAAAATTATGAACAGTAATTCTGGAAAAAAAAATCAGATTTTGTTTGTGTATAATAGTTTTAATTATGGCGTTTTTGGTATGAATATTCACTTTTGAAATTACATAAAATTTGTTTGAAATTGGTATAGATTTTGATTTGAACATTCATTTTTTTTGTTGTTTCTGGTTAAAAAATTACATAAAATTTTATTTGAATTTGGTATATTGGTTATACCATGATGGTACGATTTTAAAATTATATTTGAATGAATTTCGTATACTATTTGGCTAATAAATGACAATTAATAGTTAAAAGTGGTATTGTTTTGGTATTATAGTGGCATGATTCTGCTGTGAAAAAGTGACGACTTATGGCATGAAATATGTATAATTTTGGCAAGAAATAGATATGAAAGGTGTGAATAATAATTGTATGAAATTTGTATACTGATTTTAGTTTTTTTGTTGTGTATAATAATTTGAATTATGATTTTTTTTTTAAATGTATAATGTTATAATTTGGTATGAACATTGAATTTGTTCATTATTTGACCCATTTTTTATTTTTTGGTATATTTCTGGTTAAAAAAATAGATAATTTTTTCTTTGGAATTTGTATACTAATACTACCAGACATGCATGACAATCGATAATGTTTTTTGGTACGATTTCTAATTTGATTGGATTTTTTTTTGGCATTATATTGTAATGAATTTTGAGAATAATAATGTAATGAATTTGGTATACTATTTATTAAAGAAATGACAATTAATATTTCTAAGTTGGAATTATTTTGGTATTCTAGTGGCATGATCCTGGTATGAATAATTAATAACTTTTGGCATGAAATAGGTAAGAAATATGTGAATAAGAATTGTATGAAATTTGTATACTGATATAACATATGTGTTTTTACTTTTAGTATTCTGTAATTACATATGAAATTGTTTGAAAATAACATATGTATTTTTACTTTTGTATGAATTTTGTATGCATAAAAATGGTATGAAATTCGTATACTGATATAACATATGTATACAAGTTATTTGTAGTTTTGTATGATGCAATACTGACACAATAATTTGTGATGAAACAGAAAAATATGCAATTCGAAAAGTGTCGGAGCATAAATTATTGTCGCCTGGTTCAAAAAGAACTGTAGGGAGACCACAACTTGAACATTATAAATGATTTGTTGATGTGAAATCTGGTTCAAAAAGAACTGTAGGGAGACCACAACTTGAACATTATAAATGATTTGTTGATGTGAAATTCAAGAGGTGTAAGATTACGTGCAGTACATGTCGTCGAGAGAACACAACAGGAAGACATGTTCAATTACCCTTCTGAAAAAATTCATAATTTATTTTGATTTTGATTTGGTTGTTTTATTGTGGCAAACTCATGTTTTGATTTATTTTGTCTTTTAAGTTAATGTATTATAATTTCAGAATGCTTATTATGTGTGCTAGTTAATCATTTGTGTATTCAGTGTTTTTCAAATGTATACTCAAAAAATAGGTAATGTTGGTATGCGATTGATATCGACTGAAATAATTAAGTCAAATCATAGTATGAAATTGGTATACATTTGGTATCTAACTGACGTCCCAATGGTAAAATTGAAAACAACAACATATAATTGAGATTTATCTGAAATAGCCAACGTAAAACTGGTTAATATTGTATCCAATTTGTATAAATTTAGTGTCAAATTGATATCCTAGTGGAAAATTGAAAAATCAACATGTAGTTGAGATTTCAACCAAATTAGACAACCTAAACAAGTTAATGTTGTATTCAATTGGTATCCATTTGGTATCCAACAGATATCCCACTTGAAAATGACAAAAAAAAATAAAAAATGTAACTGATATTTCAACCAAATTAGACAATCTAAAACAAGTTAATGTTGTATCCAATTTATATACACTTGGTATCCAACTTGAAATTTTAGAACAAAGACAAAAAATAAAAATGTATGAAATTGGTATCCAACGGATATAAATCTAGGAAGAATAAATTTGACGGTAAAACAATGCATATTATATATTGTTGTCAGAAATTGTAGCAAAAGAAATATACATCACCTAAAAATCAAAACATGTAATTAAAAGTCTAAACTGCAATAATTAATACAAGTTCTATATTTTCCTCTCTCTTCAATTTATATTCCGTATTTAAGTTGATTTTTTTTTATCATATTTAGGCTAAAACTTAGGAACTCCTTATTAAAGATTTTACGATATCATATTATCTATGTATATCAACAAATTTCAGAATTAAATATACTTAATTCACCCACAAAATAGTATTTTAGATATAGCAAAACACACCAAAACGAGTTGAAAATTTGAGTAAAACGATTTTTTTTTCTCAAAAAATCAAGTTTCAGATTAATTAAAATAAAAAACGATATCAAATTTTCAAAATATAGAATTCTTAATTCTAAAAAAATCAGATAAAAAAAATAAAAAACAATATTTAAAATTTAAAATAAAAAAAATCAAGAAAAGCAAAAAAGATAGATTAAAGAGAGAGAAAATTACATGTTACAATATGCGGTGATAATTTTTTAAATTTTTTTTTTTTAAAGGCCCCAATATTTATCTTGAGAATAATAAAATAATCAAAATAAGAATCAACTAATTAGGAGAATATCAAGGGACAGATTTATCTTGTCAATTATAAATTACTATATTTGTGGAAAAGATATTTTGAGAGTAACGTGAGGGTGGGGTGTGGGTTAACATGTGATAAGTTAAAAAATCTCTTAAAGTGTGTAATAGATAATTACAAATTGATTCTCTCTCATTAATATTATTTGTCTCACCTATTAATTATATAATATATATTAGTTAATAATTTATAATTAATTAATTTATAAATTAAAACTAATCTGTTAATATTTGTAATTAAAATGTTATAAGTAGTAATATTAAAAAAATAGATCTAAAAGTTGTAATATTAACCCTTAAATAGATGTGTGGTGTGATTTTTCCTTTTTTAAAATTAAATTCTAATCCAAGATTGTGAACATAAATATTTGTAAGATTATATTACTTAGTGTTGCTATCCAAGTCGCAAATTCAAATTAAATTATCCTAATAATTAATAAATATTAAGTATGAACTATTCAACACTTTCAAATGTTAGTAATGTCATGACATATGGTATATTCGTATTGCATTGGTTAGTTTTCAATACAAATTTGGGAAAATTTTCAAAATATCAATATTTTAGCTTTTAGTGGGACTCCTTAGCAACAGTTTCATTATTTATTAAAAATATCGTTATTTTAGTTTGTTAAGTGATTAGTTATGTATTTATTTTATTTTGAGTAATTTGAAAGAATACAAATAATTAATAACAGAAAGAGAAAATCATGGAACAAAAAAATTCAAAAAAGGTAAAAAAAATTTAAATACAAATCAGTTACATTTTGAAAAGAGCATAAATAACCATCTTTCTGTCGAGCGTTTTTTTTTTGCATTCTTCTTAAGAACATCAAAAAAAAAAATTAAAATAATTTAGTTTGTCTTCCGAATCATTCATCTGATAACTTTCAAAGCTTTTTCAAGTTGAATACATCATATTTTTTAAACGAAATTTTTTAAAATTGACGACTGTAAATTTGTCGCATCCAGTGAACAATCGAAAAATAATCAGGTATTTTTTATTTTTTTTATTTGTTTGGATGAGATATTTGTATATGTTGAGTACAAGAGTGTTTTTTTTCCTGATTGAATCAGTGAAATCTTTGTATGTATTGGGATTTATAGTTTTTTTCGGATATTTTGTATCCAAATTATGATGTATAACGAATGAATTTTTATTATTTTTTAGTTTAGTAGCTGTTTTTTCTGTTTGAATGCATACAATAATTTGTATCCCATTAAGTTGATGTAACTAATCGATCATGAACTATATGTTGAATACAACAATATATGAATACACAAGTGAGATGAAAATACAAAGTTATAAATACAAAGTGAGATTGAATATAAAGTTGTGAATACAAAAGAAATACTTTCGTCATTTGAAATACAAAGTGACTTTGAAAGGTAAAATACAAATAATCGATCATGAACTATATGTTGAATACAAAAGTGAGATGAAAATACAAAGTTATAAATACAAAGTGAGATTGAATATAAAGTTGTGAATACAAAAGAAATACTTTCTTCATTTGAAATGCAAAGTGACTTTGAAAGGTAAAATACAAATAATCGATCATGAACTATATGTTGAATACAAAAGTGAGATGAAAATACAAAGTTATAATACAAAGTGAAATTGAATATAAAGTTGTGAATACAAAAGAAATACTCTCTTCATTTGAAATACAAAGTGACTTTGAAAGGTAAAGTAGGCACATAAAATACAAAATTTGTTGGTATACAATTAGGTTGAATACAAAACAAAAGAGAAATACAAACTTGTTCACATATAAATTGAGATTGAAATACAGAATGAATACCAATAAAATACAAAATTGTTAGCATACAGTCAGGATGAATACAAATTAAGAAGGACATACAAACATGTTGGTATACTAATTGAGATTGAAATACAATGTAAAAACAAAATATATAAGACTTTTTGATATATTAAAATAAAATCAGAAAAAAATTGTTTAAACAACTAATCGAAACCAAATCAAAAGAAATCTAAACAACTAATCGAAATCATAAACGGTGATATTGAAAACAAGCCAAAAGAATGCTAAATAACTAATCGAAATACATAAATATTAGATGAATATGTAAACAAACTTGCATAAAAATCGAGCATATTGACGGAAAATCCGTAATATGAACAATGCGAAATATAAATCATAAACGGTGATATTGAAAATAAATCAAAAGAAATCTAAATACCTAATCGAAA
>JAJOOO010018455.1:0-24811 GCA_029582685.1 Solanum piurae | reverse complement strand
CAAAGAGGCTACATCATACAGTTGTATCATCAATCCACCATGGACTAATTGATTAGCCACAATTTTATTAACTGAAACAAGATTGCAATAAAAGTACTTGGTCCTCTCTAGAATTTCATGCACTTGACCTTAGTCATATCATCTAGCAACAAAGAGGCTACATCATACAGTTGTATCATCAATCCACCATGGACTAATTGATTAGCCACAATTTTATTAACTGAAACAAGATTGCAATAAAAGTACTTGGTCCTCTCTAGAATTTCATGCACTTGACCTTAGTCATATCATCTAGCAACAAAGAGGCTACATCATACAGTTGTATCATCAATCCACCATGGACTAATTGATTAGCCACAATTTTATTAACTGAAACAAGATTGCAATAAAAGTACTTGGTCCTCTCTAGAATTTCATGCACTTGACCTTAGTCATATCATCTAGCAACAAAGAGGCTACATCATACAGTTGTATCATCAATCCACCATGGACTAATTGATTAGCCACAATTTTATTAACTGAAACAAGATTGCAATAAAAGTACTTGGTCCTCTCTAGAATTTCATGCACTTGACCTTAGTCATATCATCTAGCAACAAAGAGGCTACATCATACAGTTGTATCATCAATCCACCATGGACTAATTGATTAGCCACAATTTTATTAACTGAAACAAGATTGCAATAAAAGTACTACAATACCAAGTTGTCTAAAATGTCATGCGTTGGACATTGCAAGAGCAACTTCTTGAACCTTAGCTACGTTTCATACAAAGGCTCACCTCCAATATTCTTGAAATTATGGATTTGGAGACGAAGTTTAACCATCTTTGAGGGTGAAAAGAATCTCTCCAAAAAGGCATAATTTAGCTCTTCCCACAAAGTGATTGAATTATTTGGTAATTCTGCCAACCATTGGGTAGCCTCTCCCGTTAAAGAGAACGGGAATAACCTCAATCTTTCGGATTCTTGGGAGATATTATTAAAAACAAATGGTCCACATACCTCCTTGAAATTTCGAAGATGCTCATGGGGATCCTCATGAGCTAGACCCCTCAAAAATCCTTTAATCTGGAGCAATTGTGTCATAGTTCTGGTGATGTGAAACACCGTCCTCCCAGTTGTAGGAGGTATCCCCATTTCTCCCATGGTTTGAATGACATTAATGAGCATGTCATTTAAATCACCCATGTTGTCGTTTTGACTATAACGACTGTCATTGTCACTCTCATGATCACTTATTTTATCAATATACAAATCAACCAACAACAACACCAAACAACAAATCTACTACAAATAAATCAACTTTAAATTCTAATTTCTCAATTATAATTCTCAACCACCATTCCCTGGCAGCAACACCATTTTTTATTACTCTTAAATAACCCTTCAAAACCAATTAAAAGGGTGAGAGATCGTAGTCAGTAAAAACCCAATGAAGAGTCGGGGTTGAATCCCATAGGGAATGATATATTGTGGAGAATTCATTATGAAGAAATTTGGAATTTAAGTTAGCCCATTTGCAATAGTAAGAACAGTTGATTGGATGGTACCACCAACTTAATATAAAGCTTTATCAATTATAGTAATTAATCTAAAGTATCGAAGAAATCAAAAGTTAACAAGCAATTTAGGGGTGCGGGGATTGGAAATCATTTCTCACACATGATTAATTGTGCTGCTGTATAGTGATGAACATTCATGAATAGGCTAATTCATCTCCATTGATGCTAATCATCTTTTGATCTCAAAGCATCTATGCATAGAATCTCTTTTCAGTCGCATCTAAATGCCAATCCTAAACAACCCAAAACCTTATTCTATTCTCTCTTCCAAGAATAGGGCAAATAGATTTGACCCATAACCTCTGTTTCAAGCAAGCTACAAACATCAAACCTAAATTTCTAGTATTGAACCAATTACCCACTTCAATTCGAGCATCGACCGGAGATCGAAAGTAGGAATTAAGTTTGCAACTTTAACCCTTGAGCTTACCCATGGTAATTAGACAAAATTCATGCATGAAAAGAAACAAAACAGTGCATAGCACAATACCCACTATATTAAATCAACACCCAACCCTATTTGAGCATCCCTAGATGTTGGGGTTTTAGCCACCCATCACAAAAAGTAAAGAATTATACCTTCCGTGAAAGCAACCATGGACAACATGAAATCAAGAAATTAAGAGTAAACTCTTTTTGGGTTTATCTTCCATTTATCAAATTCAGATTCCAAATTGTAAAATCCCAAAAGCTAAAAAAGTGTTCTTCAAAGGTAAAGTGTTCTTAGACTCTCTCTACTCAGAAGCACTCAAAACTCCTAGAAAATCTACTAAAAACTTCTTTTCAAAAACTCTAAAATAACTATAGAAAAACTCTCCTAAAAATTATATCCTTTGGGCTATATATAATTTCCCAAAAGTTGCCCCAAAAATATACCATGTAACTAACTCAACGACATTAGTTAGGTCAACCAAACCTACTTGGAAAATCTCCCTTCGCTCCTATGCTCGCCTAGTAATGCTCTAGCCTTCAGATGTTTGAACCTCAGTTGGCAAACTCGATTGAGTCAACCTTTCACATTCGGCAAATCAACGAATACCACCTTGGTTTGCTTTTCGAGCATTCAGTTTTTGCAATACACAATGTCGCTTTGGGTGATGTGCATCAGGACCCTCGTTCTCACTTGGCACATCACCTTCTTTGTTGGGGTTTACCGACTTTTAGTAGAAAAAAGTGCTATGCATTGTCAATTTGGGAGAGGTCGTACTCAGTTGGTGATCCACCCTTCATGTTAGGCGATCAACAATGCTCACATTTGTAACACCCCAAATACTAGTAGGCTTAACTAGAGCTCGTCGTAAGTGTTAGAGTAGTAAAATTTGTTTCTAGTACTTGGAATGATGGGTTTAGGGGTTTAACTTCAAGGAACGACTCCCCAAGTACCAACCAAGGTTCCTTGAGGAGGACCCTAAAGTCTACCCTTAAAACTGCCCAAAATAGTGACCCACGGAGGGACCTACGCCCCGTAAAGTGGTCCACGCTCCGTGGGAGATAGTCGTGGGTCCAAAGTCCAAGGTGAGGAGTTCCAGTAACTCAACCCACGCTTCACCAACATGGGCTGTGTGTCCAAACACGGTCCGTCAGTGACGGTCGTGGGTGGTCACCTGGAGACTGCCTCTTGGCGGTTAAGGCTAGGGGTCTTTAGGTAATTTCCTTTTTAATTAGTATTAAGGGAATTCATTTTGTATGGTTTTAACTCACCTATATAAGTATTTTTAAATCATTAACCAACCCATTCACTTCATAAAATCCCAAAACCCAAATCCATAACTAACTTTTCCCTAAAATCCTCTCTCTATAATTCCAAGGAAGAAGAAGAAGAAGAAAGGTGAAGCTAGGGTTGAAGAATCAAGTTTTTTCCCTCAAATTCATGGGAAATATTAAATCAAGTATGGTAGCTCTTCATCTATGGGTTGTATTCACCCATAGAGCCCCTTCAAAACCCCTAATTTTGAAGCTAGAAAACCCAAAAGTTAAGGTTTGACTTCAATCTCATGGATTCCTTTCAAATTCATTTTCAATTATTGAATTATGTTTGTTTATGGATATATTGATGATTTTATATGATTTTAAGTTGAGTTCTTCAAGAATCCATGAATTCCCATATTTTGTCAAATTGGATCTTAAGTGTGGGTATTGATTGATGCAAGTAGAATGTTATAGAATTATGAATGTAATGAATTGATTACTTGAATTATGTTATCATCCATGTCTAATGTAGTAATTCTAGATGTGTTGATGGATTATGATCTATGGTCCTTCAAGGGAAATTTATGAGAATTATGCATGATTATGAGATTTATGTATATGCTTTATGAATACTTTGAGAGTATAGTGAGTATGACTATGATGTAATTGTGGTGTTGTTGAAAGACTATTCTCACATACACACACTTATGAATGAAAGTTTCCATGATTATGATAATAATGTTATGTTGATTGGAAGGCTATTCTTAATTATACACTTATGAATGATGATGAGATGTTGTGAAAGCTTTTCTCACAATATGGGGATTGTTAGGTTGAAAGACTTTTCTCACCTATTGAATCTAGGAGCTATCTTATGTGAATGATGTTGGATTGAGTGTTGATACATTCTTCCATAATAATGAACTCAAGTAATGAAATTTTAAGTACTCCGTGGGGAATAATGCTAAGCACCGAGTGAATATTGATTGAGATGGAAACTCATACATGAGTTGAGGCGGGGTTTCTAGAAGTAATCTCTTGATATGGATGCCCTCACGTGAGTTGAGGCGGGGTATCTAGTAGAAATCTCTTTATCACATAAACTATGTACCCTCATAAGTTATTAGCTAGTGGATCCACCTAAACTAAGTTAATGGTTCCACCTTAGGCAAGTAAGACACCCTTTTCGGTGTGGGTAACACCGGATTCTATGATTTTCTCACATGGTCTTTGTTGGTTAAGGCTTAACCCCACAATAAATGGTTATGAACTATGGCTCCTCAAGAAGTACTACTTAGTTTGGGTGGAGGTATGGGACTTCATCCATGCATTGCATAGGCTTTGAGAGTAGTTATGGTGTGTTCATTTTATGTTATGATGGTTATGAAATGAAGTATGCTTGATGTGGATTGTTGCTATGAGTTGCTTTCCTTAATATGACTTATTAAAGATGAATGCTTCCTTGAGTATTAACAAAGGATGAGATCAAAGAATGGTAAGTACAATTATGGTGGCCTAAAAGTGGTACTTAGTATAGATGGGATTATGGGATCTTATCTATGCATTGCACAAGTATAACTTAGGGTTACTTATGAGATGGTTCTATTATGATATGATGATCTATATGTTGAATATGCTTATGACTTATGATTTTACACTAATGTTCATGATGATTCTCAAACTTGGCATATAGCATGGTTTTCAACCAAAATGTCATTTTTAGCATGTTTTAAGGTTTTTTATGCATGGATATCATACTTCGTGAATTTTTGTACTAACCCATATTTTTCTACATTTTTTCCCAAGTGTAGGGATTGGCACTCAATTTGATTCCCCTTGTGGCTAGAGCTTGGAATTGATCATTCTCCTTGCTAGTTGGTGAGTCCTCGTGATTTGAGGACGGATATCTTCATTTAGTAGTTTCATTCTAGTATTTCATTTGAGAACTATGTTGTAAGGGTTGTGTCCCTATTGATTCAAAGATTGTATTAGATGGTTAATTGAGACAAGTCTAGACTTCCGCTTGCTTTTAAAAAATACTTCGATTGTATGGATAAAGTTTTTAAATTCTGAATCATTTCTTTTATACTATGTTATGATATGCTAAGGGGCTTGTATGAGACCTTTTGGGGTTGAGTACGCCTTGTCACATCTAGGGGGTACTCCTGGATCGTGACAACTTTGGACTTTTTTTTGGTATTTTTGGTCATTTTTTCAAACATTAGTCCTTGCCTTGTCCAATTACCTGCATAGCTGGAAATCATCAATATTCTATTAGAAAAGGACAAAGTTAGGCATTGAATACACTAATTATTGAGCTAAATGGATCTTAAATGAGTGCAAATCTACCACTCATCATTTGACACTTTGAATGCCTCAAAAAAATTTCATTAAAATATTATGGTTTAATCAGCCAAATAAATAGGATGTGACAGCATTCATTAGGCACATTTTGATATTTTAATTGAATGTCAAATTTATTAAATATCTTAAGGTAATTGCCTCCACCATAGGAGAGTAGGAGTCTATATCATTAGTGTCACGTTTTTGTGAAAATTCTTGGATCACCAATCATGTTTTATGTTTTAGGACTTTATTTTTTTTAATTTTACTTTTACCCAAAATTCATTTGTACCCTACTCAGTTGACACCTTCAAGTATTCAAATTATTGATTTAGAAACTTTACGTTTTTCAAGTGAAGTCATCTCCACTTGAATTTCATTCTTTTATTTTGGTCAATTTTTTCTTTGTCTACATTCATTGACATATTTTGATTCAAAATAGAGTCTCACATTTTCATAGATTAAAATAATAAAATAAACTACCTGAATCATAATAATTATATCAAGATTAAAAATATAAGTACATGTAATGGACTAGAGATATTATTTATTAATATTCTGAACCTAAACAAATATCTCTATTTGGTCTGTTCAATACATACAAAATATACTAGCACATGAAGTTAAAATTTTACCATTTCCATAATTAAGATGGAATCATTTTTAATCTTGTACTACATACATCAAGATGTTTGTCTTATCTCATCTTGATTGGGAACAATGATTTATAACTTATAAGAACCGATAATTTTAATCTTCTACACATAAGTTAAAATAATTTCATACACAAACCATCTAATATATAAGTAAATGAAATACATATAAACATAATGATCTATTCAAATATAATTTTTTTATTATAAATTAAATAAGATAAATACTCTTTACAGGGGATATAACTCAGTTACATGGTTAATAGTATATCCCAACAACCACCCACTTAGACTTATAACCATGTATTCCTAACTTTAAAACCCATTTCTTCCACATGCTTATCAAAATACTTCTGAGGTAAGCCTTCTGTAAATGGATATGCCAAATTATTCTTCGACTCAATCTTTAAAACTCTCACATCACCCTTTTGAGTTATATGATGAATCAAGTGATACTTACTCTCAATGTGCTTACTCCTTTTATGGCTTCTTTTTTCTTTCAGTTTGCAATGGTAGCACTGTTATCACAATAAAGTGTAATTGGTGCTTCAGCTGAAGGAACCACTATAAGCTCTTTCAAAAATTTTTTTGATCCAAACAGTTTTTATAGTCACCTCTAAGGCAGCCACATATTAAACTTCTGTGGTGAAATTAGTAATAAATGATTGCCTGATGCTCCTATAAACTATGGTTTCACCTCCCAAAGTAAATACTTATCTTTAGGTAGATTTTTTAGATTCTCTATTTGACTGAAAATATGAATTTGTGTATCCATTAGTACAAGATTCCCAAGGTGGAAAACATGCCTGTAATCTCTAGTCCTTCTCAGATACTTAATCATATTGCTAAATACAGTTCAATGTTCTTGCCCTGAATTAGATTGAACCTATTCCACTGTATAACATAATAAATATAAGACTCCCTACAACATAAGCATAAGGGACCACCTACATTCTCTCTATCTCATCGGTCGTTTTGAGCGACTGATCCTTCAATAAAATAATTTCATGTCTAAACGGAAGATTTTTTTTTGGGAATTTTGCATGCTAAACCTTGCAAGAATTTTATCAATATAAATTACTTGAGATAAGCATAATATCCGTTATTTCTAACCCACATATGATTGATCTCGATGATATGATTCACTTCTATAAAATATTTCATATCAAAATTTGATGAAAACCACTCCTTAAAAGAATTCAACATACTCACATAGTTTCCTATGAGCAAGATTTCATTAGCGCACAGAAAAAAAAATGCTACTTTCTCTCCCTCCTATTTTTTGTAGATGCATGATTCATTTTTAAAATGATCAAAATTAAAAATTTCAATCGAATGTTCCGTGCTCTAGATGCACGTTTTAATCCATAAATGAATTTCTTAAGCTTGCATAATATGTGTTCATTATCACTTTCGATGAAACCTTCTGGTTGTGTCATATAGATGCACTTATCAAGACTTCAGTTTAGGAGAGTTGTTTTAGCATTTTTTTTACCAAATCTTATAATTGTAATAAGAAACAATGGTGGAAGAATCCTAACGGATTTAAGCATGTCTATCAGTGGATTTTTTTAATAATCAATTTCTTCTTTTTGAGTAAACCCTTTCGAAACAAGCCTACTTTATAAGTTTTCACTTTTCTTGTAAATCCACTTTAAATCAATAGGTTTGACACCACTAGGTGATTCTACAATGTCACAGGCATGGGTTGAGTATATAGACCCCATTTCAGATTTTATAGCAACAACCCACATTTCAACATTTTTATCATATAGTGCTTCATTGTAATTTAATGATTCTTATTAGGCTCTTTAGGGATTCTATCATATGATTCTCCAAAAATCATAAATCGATCAAGATTTCTAATTACTTTTATACTATGAAGACTATCCACTACATGATCCGCTACATCTTGAACTAAATTTTGGTAATCGTCCTCCACAACTACAACCTGCTTGACATTACTCCCACTACTTTGTGGTAGTGATATGTCTTTGAGTTTACTCTTGTGCAACCTCTTTCCTATTGCCATTCCTCCCTCTACGGGGTTGTAATGAAATGTCATTAATTATTTAAGGAACTCATTCAGGTGCTTCATTACTGGTTATTCTATTTCTTAGTTTCAGTAATACAAGTTTACCCTTAGTAACATGGTTGATTAAAAAGACTTATTCTAGAAACTTGACATTTGTTGAGACAATTACCCTTTGTTACTTAGGATAATAAAATAAATCTCTTTTAGTTCTTTTTGGATATCCAATGAAAATACACATTTTTGTCCTAGACTCTAGCTTATCCATTTTTACTTTTAGCTGTAATATAACTGGAAGATACCGCAAACCAATATAAACCATGTGATCTATAATATAGAGTTTAGTGTACTGATCTCACACTGAAAAGAGAGTGTTCTACTTCCTAAGTTAAGGACCATAAGTGGATCCACTAGCTAGAGTCAATTAAGACAAAGTCCTACAGAGGCATATAGTTCTGAAACCTGGATAGTCTCCACTAGTACAAATGGGTGATAAGTTATCTCCCAATGAAAAACATGTATATTCATACTCATAGAAATCATAAGAATATAGTAACATTGAATCTTTCATGGAAAATATGATAAACATACGAATAGCTCCTAAACATAATAACTTCATAACATAATCCTTGAGATACTTATCTGAAGCAATCATATAACTTGAATGATATTATACCTTAAAGCATCATTGATTCATGAAAACCTTCATAACATGATGCTTTTCATAGAGAAATAACTTATTCATGATCATGAAATACTTTCATAGCACGGGTTCATGAAAATATCATTTTAAAGCAATTGAATTATTATCAAATCATGCATAGTAATATAAATCACGAAGAATAATTTGAACTTAATAGAATCCATAAGAAAGCATGAAGCCCATAGCTTTTGGATAAGAATCATAAATCAAAATTTGAGATTTCTTTGGGACTTAGTGGGTTAAGAAGGACTCATTGATGTAGTTCTCACATACCTTGATAGAAACTCTATGTGAAATTGGAGAAGAAGACTTAAAGATTTGAAATACTTGTTCTTGCCTTGGGAAAGAGACTCGGACAAGAAGAAACTTTGATTGAGTGAATGAAAAAGAATGGGGGTGTTAGAGGTCTTAGGGATCAGTTAAAGTCTCCAAAATAAGCCCAAAATAACATAGTATAGGAATTAAAAGAATATCAAAGACCCAAATACCCCAGACTTAAAAACTGTCAAACAACTTTCACTGCCCCTTTCCACAGATCGTATAACCTTCGATGGTCTGTGGAGCCTCTCGACCTATCTAACTACTGAAAATCCAAGTTTCTAAACTTGCCATCCGCACCTAGTTCAATGGTCTGTAGACACTTACACGGGCGGTGAACCCTCTCGTACAACCATCCTGAGGTGAAATTCCCTGAAACCCAAAGCCTTGCTCTATGGACCTTTCTACGGTCCATAGAAGCATCCATAAGCCATGTAACCCTGCCGTCTTCTTAACCCCACTTTTCAACTTTCTAAAGATTTAACTACATGCGGGCGGGTTTACAGTCCGTGGATCCATTTACAAAACCATGGAGGACATCTCTGAGGCTCCTCCCACATGTGGCTACCATGGACATGAACCCTTGTACAGTCCGTGTACACCTCTCGAGAAAGCAAAAAGTGTCGGACTTCAGCAACTTATTCTGCAGTTTATAATTTTATCTGAGTTAGGCACTTCAAAAGTGATATTGTCATCCAAGACTCGAAATTACACCCCACACATTTTTTATGGTCTTAGACCGTTGCTAGCCCAAATTTCGTTAGATGTTGGTCTAGCCTAAAAATTGTAAGTCATTACCTAAAAAAAAAATCAGCCTAAATTTGTTCGCTATTGGCCTACTCATAACGACCCGGATGGGTCGTTACATACTACATCATCTTTGATTATGAACAATAATATATAACTTATAAGAATCGATAATTTTAATTTTCTGCACATAAGTTGAATAACTCCATACAAAAAATGTCTACTATATATGCAAATGACACACATATAAACATAATGATCTATCTATTCAAATAAAGACTTTATTATATTAAATAAAATAAAGAGTCTTCATGAGAGATTAAATAAATAATATAACTCAACTACATAGTCAATTGTATATCCCAACACTACTAAATGTGATCTTACTATCCCACATGTTCTAGAAGTTGCATTACCACATTTGATACATGAATAATGTATCAACTGTGATTCTCCCAGTTTCCTCAAAGCATAATTCAAAAAATTCTCCATCCCATATATGTAAGCATTGGAAAATCAAACTTTAATAAGTTTCATCCATTGCTTATTAGGCGTCATAATATTTGTACATATAAAATAGATATAAAAAATACATTAATATAATAATCAAGTAGTAAGAATTAGACATTTACTTTTAGTGTTATATATTCATGCACAATAAATGCAATAGTTATAAAAAGTATTAGAACCAAAAAAGAAGAAGCAAGAACATAATCTACAGTTAAACAAGATTCTAGACCAAGTTTAAGTACAAATAAATCATTAATGATAACTTCAAATCAAGCACTTACTTGAACTAACAATAATACCTGAGTTCAATATCAACATTAAGGAATGTAAATTATAACTATCCTACCCAATTTACATATCACTGGACATTAGTACAGAAAGCAAAACTGTGACAAATAAGAATTGTAAGAGTTATTTTCTTTTTTATAGGTGAGTATAATAATAGCTAATATTTTATTCCTCTAATGTTTGGCTTCACCATGGTCCATCACTATGTTTTTGTAACACCTCAAAATTTGGAAAAAGGGAGAAAAGCTGGACCTTTTGGGTTTAAGGCTAGTTTTACGGGTTCCATCTACGGACTGTAGGAGCTTTTACGGGCCGTAGATGACAACTGTAGGAAGAGGAAAAATAATTTTTCAAAATCAACTCCAAGTACCCCTTTTTACGGTTCACCAGGACGGCCCGTCAGTCTTTGTACAAGTAATAGATAGGTCTCGTAAGTAGGTCCAGACTGAGTGAGATTTTAAGGGGTAAACCTGGTTTCTACGATTAGGGTCTACGGACCCTAGAAGGTTCTAGGGCTGTAGACCAGTCTCGTCAAATTGGTCCAATTTGAAAAAGTTTTTGTACTTTTCTACGATTTACCAGGACGGTCCATAGAAGTCTATGGACCGTCGGTCCAAACCGTAGAAGGGTCCGATAGTTATTTGTAAGAGTCTTTTAAGTCTTTTCCCTAAGTGATTAATGCCTAAACTAAGTCATTTTGGTCCTAATACTAAGCCCTATATAAGTCTCTTAGGTCCTAAAGCTACTTATTTTAAATCCTCCTCCTAAGTTCCTAAATTTCCTCCAAGATCACCCCAAAATCCTCTCAAGAGCTAAGGAAAGAGAAACCTAGGGTTTGGCTAGAAGAACTCCAATTCACCATAGATTTTGGGAATTGATTTCTAAGTTATGTTAGTATTCACCTATGGAGTCTTCTCCTCCATAGAGTTCGTAAAATCTCCAATTTTAAAAGTTAGATTTTCAATTCAAAGTTAGGATTTTATTCAATCTTCGTGGATTTTTTAAGATTATGATTCAATTACTTGTTTCTTATCTGCTAATGCATGAATTGAAAGTATTTACATGATTTTGAGTTGAATTAATATGAACCCATGCATGATCTATGATTTCTTAATATGAACACATCATGAAAATTATGAACTATGATTCATTGAAACTATGCATATTTTATGAAAGTAATGTTTATGACTCAAGCAATCTTAAAGATGAAGGTATCTATATGTTCTTTGAATCTTGGCCACATGACATGAAGGACATCTAGATTTGTCATCAATGCTTTAGGACTATTTTTCTAAATTAGGTTTTGATTAGTATGGTATCAGTTTATGTCATCAATAATTATAGATCATGCTTTTAAAACTATTTCCATTAGTGGTATGGCATTTTTAGTATGAAGTTAATGACTATGGGTCTTATAAAGCTATTATGCACAGATCATGAATGGTGAAATATTTTATCATGTATGGTCTAAGAAGCTACTAAATGATGTTTCTAACTTGGATTAATATTTTAATAGTACTTTTTCATGGATGATAACATGAATATGATAAATGAATATTCCATGAGGTTGGCTTGAGGTGAAGGCTCAATTAGGTTAGTCTCTAGTAGCAACTTCTAGTCTTACACTACGTGCCCCATAAGAGTTTTCTTAAATGACCTAGATAGTGGAACCACATATAACATATGATATGATGTGTACGGGTTCTACCTTGGGAAGTAGAATTCCCCTTTTTCGGTATGAGAGATATATCAGATTTCATGTTATAGCCCACATGGTCTATGTCGATTAATGGTAAACTTCCCACAATAATAAACTAATTTACTTTCAAAGTATCTAACAAATGTTTTAAAGATGTTAAGCTTGCATTGACCATGATTATGTCTTATATTTTCTAACCTTTTTATCTTATGATTTAGCTTGGTCATTGCATGTCATGTAAAGTCTTTTTAGCACAATTTCATATTTTTTATGCATTGCTATCATACTTAGTACATTTCATGTACTAATGCATACATGTACCTACATTGTTTCACTAATTGAGGGTCCGAGGATCCTACCTCTCATACTCGTGTCTAGTTGATTCTTTCGGATTACAAGAGTTTGGTGACTCATCATGTTCCTAGGACCGGATACACTTACTTGTTCATGTCTTTTTATTAGTTTTAAGACTTTTATGTGATACATGGGTTACGTCCCAATGACTTTTCTTATGATGTATTAGATGACTTTTGAAACTTATGTTAGACTTCTGCTTTGTCAAACTCTTTTGAGATTTGAAAATGCTTTCTTTTGAATTCCTTAAATATCATTATCTTGTATGATGTATGCTAAGTGGCTTCTGTAGGGCCTCTCAGGGTCGTATACATCATGTTACACCTAGGGTATAATTTGGGTTGTGACGAACTTGGTATTTAGAGCACAAGGATTAGAAAGGTCCTAGGATGTCTCATAATCAACATCGAGTAGAGTCTTATTCATAAGTGTGAAGCGCACCACCTTTATGAATAAGAGGCTATAAGATGTTTAGGAAACTCCACTTCTTTAATTACTCTAAAATAGTGTCATAGAGTTATCTTTATAAAGGTCCTCCTCTCCTAACCCATGTTTATGCTTTTCAGAATATGCCTCCATGAAGGAATCTTGTGAGAAGGAATGTTCGTGAAAATATAGAGCCCGAGATTCCTCAAGTACTGGTCGACCCTTTGGCTGAGCAAGTTACTAATGATGAGTTTTAAGCCGTATTTCATGCATTGTCCCAAGTTATGATAGCTCAAGCAAATAGAGAGGTTGTAGTTCCCGAACCTAAGGGTGGTTACGGCGGCAACAAGGGTGGGGGACTTTACTAGGATAAATCCTCTGGAATTTCATGGGTCTAAAGTTAAGGAAGATTCTCAAGAGTTCATTGATGAGGTTTATAAGATAGTGAAAATTATGGGTATCACTTCGGAAGAAAAGTCAGAATTGGCCGCTTACCAACTCAAGGGTGTTTCTCAAATTTGGTTTAACCAACGGAAGGAAGAAAGGGCAATGGATGCGGGTCCTTTTAATTGAGAGAAATTTAAGGTTGATTTTCTTCATAGGTTCTTTACCCTTGAGATGAGGGAGGAAAAGGTACGTGAGTTCATTAACCTTTGTCAAGGAAATATGAGTGTGAAATAGTATGCTATGAAATTCACATAATTGTACAAATATGCTCCAACTACGATTGACGATCCAAGGGTAAGGATGAGTAAGTTTGTGTCGAATGCTTCCAAATTGGTGGTTAAAGAATGCCTAACTGATATGCTTGTGAAGGAGATATATGTCTCCCATTTGATGGTTTATGCTCAAAACTCGAAGAAGAAAAAATTAAGGAAAAGACTAAGGATTCAAAGAGGGCAAGAATAGATAATGGTAATTTCTCACATTCAAGGTCCAGTGGAGATAATTGTTTTCAAGGTAATGGTTCTAGTGAGAAAATGGTGTCTGAGTGTCGGAAGTGTGGAAAAATCCATAGGGGTGAGTGCCTAGCCGGTTCAAATGCATGTTTTAGTTGTGGAAAATGGTTCATAAGATAAGGGATTGTCCTTTGGTTGCTAGGAATGAGGGAGATAATCGATGACGGTCTCAACCTTACCCTTCTTCAGGTTCTAGTGGTTGTAAAAATATAATAGGTTTTATGCTCTTCAAACTCGATAAGATCATGAGGGTTCCCCAGATGTAGCAATTGGTAAGTTATGATCTTTTAGCTTGTGGTTATGCATTTCTTGATATTGGGTGTATCATTGGCGAAGGCAAGACTCTTTGCATGCTTATTGTGTTGGAAGTTGACCTTAAAATATTTATTGAATTACTTAGGTTTTAACTTGTATCAATGGTTTTGTGGTTGTTAAGACTTTGGTTCTATGCTTGTATTGAGGGGGTGGATTCGAAATTACTAGAGAGGTTTGATCCCAAGGGGGAGATAGTGTGCTTCATGGTTGGTGTGTGAGGAACTATTTTAATTGTTAGAAGGATTCTTTTATATGGTTTGGCATGTGAAAGGCTGGAGTTGGTGTGATGTCTTAGTATCCCTGTCTCTTTCCTTTATCTTCGGGTCTAGCTTGAGGCATTAGCCCCTCATGTTCACTCTTTAGGATTCTTGTGTTCTTAGTCATTCTTATGTTTCCTCGTGCATGCATGCTCATGAAAAAATATGATTTTCCTTGATTGGTTGCTTCATGATTTTGTGCATTTGAATATAATTTGAATGTATGACTTATGAAATGATGTTTTGAATATGTTTTAGCTTGGAGTTGATTTTTCTTCTTCTTGGTTATGTGCATTTGAAAGAATTTGCATTCTTGTTGGGTTGTTAGATCACTTCCCTTACCTTTCTTGTATTGCCTTAAATTCCATTCGAGAATGAATATTCCCAAGGAAAAGATATTGTAACACCTTGGACTTTGGAAAAAGGGGAGAAAAGGACCTTTTAGGCTGAAGTATGGTTTCACATGTTCCATCTATGCACCATAGAAGTTTCAACAAGTCGTAGATGGCAATCGTAGGAAGAGGAAAAATAATTTTCCAAAATTAAGTCCCAGTACCCCTTTTTACGATTCACCAGGACGGCCTGTCAATCTTTGTAAAAGTCATAGATAGGTCCCAGACTTAGTGAGATCTTAAGAGGTAAAATTGATTTCTATGATTGGGGTCTACGGAATGTAGACGGTTCTATGGGCCGCAGACCAACCTTGTCAAAGTTGGTCTAATTTTTAAAGTTTCTGTACTTTTCTACGTTTGAATAGTATGGTTCGTAGAAAATCCTACGGATCGTAGGTCCAAACCGTAGAAGGGTCCGGATGATTTTTAAGGGGTTTTTAAATTTTTTTCCTCTAAGTGATTAATGCCTAAACTAAGTTGTTTTGGTCCTAATTCTAAGCCCTATATACGTCTTTTAGGTCCTAAAACTATCCATTCTATGTCATCCTCCTAAATTCCTAAATTCCCTTCAACATCACCCCCAAAATCCTCACAAGAGCTAAAGAAGGAGAAAGCTAGGGTTTGGCTTGAAGAACTCCAATTCACCATAGATTGTGGGCATTGATTTCTAAGGTATGTTAATATTCACTTATGGAGTCCTTTCCTTCATAGGATTCCTAAAATCTCCAATTTGATAAGTTATATTCTCAATTCAAAGTTAGGATTTTATTCAATGTTTATGGGTTCTTTTCAATTATGATTCAATTACTTGTTTCTTATCTTCTGATGCATGAATTGAAAGTATTTACATGATTTTGAGTAGAATTCATATGAACCCATGCATGATCTATGATTTTTGACTATGAACACATAATGACACTTATGAACTATATATATAGAAATTATGTATGTTTCATGAAAGTAATGTTTATGACTCAAGTAAGTTTATAATGGAAGGTAACTATATGTTTTATGAATCTTGGTCACATGACATGAATGACATCTAGATTTACTATCAATGAATTTAGGCTTTTTTCCTAATTAGGTCTTGATTAGTATGATATCCGAATATGTCATCAATGATTATAGATCACGCTTTTAAAATTATTTTCATTTGTAGTATGGCATTTTTAGTATGAAGTTAATGACTATGGGCCTTATAAAACTATTATGAAAAGATCATGGATGGTGAAGGTTTTCTCACTCATGGTCTAAGGAGCTAATCTATGATGTTTCTAACTTGGATTAGTATCTTAATTTTAATTTTCCATGGCTGATAATATGAATATTATTAATGACTATTCTGTGGGATTTTACTTAGCACCGAGTGGCTTGAGGTGGAGGCTCAATTAGGTTAGTCTCTAGTATCAACCTCTAGTCCTAAACTATGTGCCCCCGTAGGAGTTGTCTTAAATGATCTAGCTAGTGGATCCACATATATCATATGATTTGATTTGTATGGGTTATACCTTGACAAGTAGAATTCTCCTTTTTTCGGTATGAGGGATATACTAGATTCCATGTTATAGCTCACATGGTTTATGTTTGTTAATGGTAAACTTCCCACAATAATGTATTAATGTTATTTTCAAAGTATCTCACAAATGTTTTTAAGATGTTAAGCTTGCATTGACCATGATTATGTCTTATGTTTACTAACCCTTTTATCTTATGATATAGCTTTGTTATTGCATGTCATATAAAATCCTTTTTAGCATGATTTCATAACTTTTATGCATTGTTATCATACTTAGTACATCCCATGTACTAATTCATACTTGTTCTTGCATTGTTTCACTAATGTAGGGCTCAACGCTCCTACCTCCCATACTTTTGGCTAGTAGATTCTTCCAAATTTTAAGAGTTTGGTTAGTCCTCATGTTCCGAGGACCGGGATACCTTTACTTGCTCATGTTTTTTAATTATTTTTCAGACTTGTATGTTATGTATGAGTTACGTCTCAATCACTTTCCTTATGATGTATTAGATGGCTTTTGAGACTTATGTTAGACTTTCGCTTTGTCAAAATCTTTTGATATCTGAAAATGCTTTCTTTTGAATTCTTTAAATTCCATTATCTTGTATGCTGCATGTTAAGTGGCTTGTGTAGGGCCTCTCGGGGTCCTATATGTGATGTTACACCCAGGATATACTTTGGATCGTGACAGTTTATAACGTTAAAAAAATTCAATCAGTGACATCTTTTTGAGTATACGCACAAAAAAGTAGAAGAAGACATAACATACTCCCTCTGTCCCAATTTATGTGACTCACTTTCCTTTTTTGTCCGTCCCAAAAAGAATGACACATTTCTATATTAAGTAACAATTTAACTATAAAATGTCTATTTTACCCTTAATGAGATGATTTACAGCCACACAAATTTCTATCATTCATTTTGAACCACAAGTTTTAAAAGTCTACCTTTCTTTCTTAAACTCCGTGCCAAGTCAAAGTAACTCATATAAAATGGGACGGAGGGAGTAATAGAAAATTGATGAAATTTAAGATAAAATAATGTGTACTTAGTTTATTACTCAACAAGTTAATAAGTTATTTTCTATCATAATTAAAGCCTAAATTTCTGGGTTACAGATGCCTAGCCTATAGAGGGAGAAATATAACATTATGGAGCAAATCAGGCCTATGATTCATTCACAGGTCGTACTTTGGTGCAAGTCAAGGTCTACTTGGGTTAAACTCAATGTGGATGATGGTAGCGAAGGTAATCTAGACTGAGCAGGAAGGGAAGGTATTATTAGAGACTCTAGTGGTAACATAATCAATTTTTATGGTTATTGCTCCAATTATATTACAGAAGCTAGGACAATATGGAAAGGTGTTAACGTATGTAAGACCGCTGGTATATATGCTTAAGGTGATAGTGGAATAATACTCAATGTTGATTATCAATCTATTCAATGGAAAACTAAAAGTACCTTGGCAAATCAGCCAAACTATAGACAAGATTATAAGAGAAATTAGTTATAGTGATTTTATATTTTATCATGTCAAAAGAGAAGAAAATTTTACTGCTGACCTACTTGCTAACTTGTGACACTTTAGAACAACTACTACCACGTCTTGATTCTTAACGAGTTGGAGTCGATATATGGATCCATAGCCAACTCTATTTCATTCGTATTTGTTTCATTCTATAACATTGAAATTCTAAAAAAATTAGACTCCTCCTGAATTTGAAATTTCCTCAATCTCAAATTTATCCTTATATTATAAGATCTCTATTAAAAGTGATGGTTTCCCAATAGAGTTTTTTTCAAAGAATATTCGGATACTATAGGTGAGAATATTGTTGCATCTGTCTTACAATTTTTTTAAAATAAAAAATCATTAAATACTGTGAATAACACTATTATTACACTAATATCAAATGTGATAAATCATTTATTTATTAAAGATTTTAAACTCATTGTATATTGTAATACTCTATACAAGTTGATTGCAAGAATAATTACTATTAAGCTAAAAAATTTAGTAGATTATAATGTGGGTCATCTCAGTTTGCTTCTATAGAGGGAAAAAGTATACTTGAAAAATCATTGCACATGAATTGATAAAGGCATATCAATAGAAGAATATTTCATATAGATGTCTCATCAAAGTTGATATAAAGAAAGTCTGTGATTCTATAGAATGTAAGGTCAATTGGAAGGATTCAGCAATAGAGCATATAATCTGAACTTGAAAGATAGGGTAGAACAATTGCGTAAAATACTAAATCACAATGTTGCTAAAAAAGATCGGACTACTCGAGAAACTGAGGTTGATTTTATTTAAGTTAGTTTTCCATAAAAATTGTATGTTCAATGATATTTATTTGATCAACTTAGGTTCTATGTGCAGAAAAAAAGAGATAATTTTTGCTCATCAAGAGATACGAGAAATTTCAAATTGAACTACTAAGAAAGGTGATTTTGTTGTTGATTCATTATCCAAATCCAAGAAACAAAAAGTTAAAAAATAAAATAGAAGAAATTAGATTTTTGAAGAAAAATTCTTTAAGCAAAAAATAATGAAACAATATGACAATCGGCTGCAAAGGATTTTGAGCAGGATGGTGTGTAATTTTTTTCTTTTCAATTGTCAATATTAATATAAAATTTGTGCATCTTGATTTTCTATTTAATACTTCCTTCGTCCAACAATAGTTATTCAATATACTATTTTTGGATGTCCGACAATACTTGTCCACTTTATGAAATCAATGCATAATTTTACACTTGGTTCCTAATTTACCCTTATCATTAATTGTAGTCATTTCCTTATTACATTTTTCAAGACATTGTATTTATTATATTCAAAGACTGATATAGTAAAATTACCCTTCTATTTATAGTTTCTTAAGGAATGTGCCAAGTCAATAGTGGACAACTATTGTTGGACTGAGCGAGTATCAATCACGAAATTCGACACTCATTGACACGCAATAAATAAATCAGAAATGCATAATAAAAGAATAATACATTACACAACTTGAACAGAGACTTACGACTTATTTTTTGCTAACAAATCTAGATTTCACGAAATGCATACTGTTGTATCTGAGTTTTCTTTGCTAATTTTTCTCCAACAACTAATTGATCAATTTTGAATATCTCTAAGTCTTAGAATTTATTTGGTATGATTGGTGAGTGTATCATTCCTCAAACTCGCTCTAGATTATCAAAAAGGTGTGGTATGAGAGTCGTGGAGTGAATTTCAACGAAGGTGGGGGAGTGAGTGTTGGTCAACATTTTAATATTAATATTTTTGTATATTAATTTGCTTGAAATGTTTGGAGTCAAAGTGTTGCATTTGCTGTAAGTTGTCCGTTGGTAGATAATTCTTGAGATAAGAAGTTCTCCAAAAGTATGAAAAGCTGGAGGACTTTGTACCATCCATTCCGGTGTGGTTGGATTCTGTTCAACAGCCCAAGGACTTGGAGCACATCTTTTGTTCTTTCCACTGCTTGAAGTGATTGTAGTTTCAAAAACACACCTAAATTATACCATTTTTTTTAGTTTCATACCTAAACTATTGAGAGTGTGAGTTTCATACCTAAACTATCACTTTTTAGTTTACGAAACACACATCTCTCTTTTATACCACTCTGCATGATTGAAAATGATTTTAAAACAAATGAGTGTGATAAGTGCATATATCATAAGTCTTGGAATAATTCACAACTGATTATTTGCCTATATGTTGATGATTTGTTGATATTTAGCTCTAACGTGAATGTTATTGATGAAGCTAAAAATATTCTTAGAAGCTATTTTGATATGAAAGATCTTGGTGAGGATTTTATTCTTGGAATAAAAATAAGAAGAACATGTGAGGGAATTTTCCTTGACAAGTCACATTATGTTGAGAATTTTTTGAAAAACTATAACTTTCTTGATTGTAAGCATGTTGCTACTCCTTTTGATTTAAGTGTTCACTTATTTCCTGTTGACAGTGAAAATGATGTAATAAATCAAAAGGAATATGCTAGCATAATCGGAAGTTTGAGATATGTGACTGATTGCACTAGACCTGATATTGCATATGCAGTAGGAGTACTTGGCAGGTTTACAAGCAAGCCAAGTAATGAACATTGGCATGCTATAACAAGAGTTATAGATATTTAATTGGAAAAAAAAATTGTGATTTGTTCTCTAAAAAATATTCTATTGTACTTGAAGGCTTTTGTGATGCAGATTGGAACACATTATCAGTTGATTCCTGTTCTACCACTGGTTATGTCTTTACTTTAGGTGGTGGTGTTGTTTGTTGGAGATCAAAAAAGCAAATTATAATTGCTAACTCTACCATGGAGGCTGAACTAATTGCTTTAGCTTCAGCTAGTGAGGAAGTGAATTGGTTAAGAGATTTATTGTTCCAAATACGTTATTTTGAAAAACCAATTCCTCCTATTTTAATTCATTGTGATAGCACCGCTGCGATTGGTACAGTTCAAAACCGTTATTACAATGGTAAATCCAGACCTATAAGGAGGAAACACAGTAATGTAAGATCATATTTGACAAATGGTACCATTAATGTTGATTATGTCAAATCTTGTGATAATCTTGCAGATCCTCTTACTAAGGCCTTAACAAGAGAAAAGGTCTGGAGCACATCGAGGGGGATGAGATTGAAGCCTATAAATCCTTGAGTCATATATGAGGAAACCCAACATGGGGACTAGAGATCCTATAACCAGGTTCAAAGGGAAAAACTAATCATATGATGACATGTTGTGAAAAAATGCACTATTTTTTTTATTCCACCTATGATGTGAGTGCATTGTTTCCTGTAGTAATTTGTGAAGGTTGAGTTTACAAAACTCTTAATGAATATATGTAGCCCGTATGGGTGGAGTGTTAAACTTACAGGAGCACTCTCGACATATTTCACCTATGTGATGTGTGAAAGTAGGTCGCTTCCTATGAGAATTGGGCTTATTCTCAAATGCACTCATGAAACCGGGATAGCACAAGGCCGTAACGTGCTGGCTTTCAAGCTCATGTCAACACCTTGATTATTATGTGTGGGCAGTGATATTTTATTTCCCTCAAGCAGTCATCGTTCAAGTCTAAAACCACCATGACTCTGGAATAAAAGTTACTGTTTCACTAAGTGGAGGTTCAATGCAGAGCACACCTTCATTATGCATGGTAGTCTTCCTTCAACTGATATATTCTCTTATATAATATTAAAATGAGTGAGGGATTGTTGGTCAGCATTTTAATATTAATATTTTTGTATATTAATTTGCTTGAAATGTTTGGAGTCAAAGTATTGCATTTGCCGTAAGTTGTCCGTTGGTGGATAATTCTTTTGTCTTAACCGTTGGGCAGTTATTTGGAGCATTACTCCATTCGGAGTAAGTGCTGATGTTATGACCATTTCTTGCAGCATCGGTAGTGGCATCTTGGCCATTACTTCTCCATATTATTCCTCCATTATCTCATTCTTTATTCCTCCATTATTCCTCCATTATTCTTTGTAACATATGTAACTCCTAAGATCATTTATCTTCACTATTTACCACTCCATTATCTTCTTATTTATTCTTAGGAAGACTTCTTCTACTATAAATAGTAGTGGTCTTCATTTGGTTTGTAACACACAACACACAAGAAAAATATAGAGAGGAAAAGTTAGTAAAAAAAAAGAGAGTTCTTACTAGTTGAAGGGATGTGTTCTTTTTATGGAGCTTTGGACTCAACTCTTGTCCAGAGTTGTTGAGTTATACTTTGTGTAAGGTTGTTGTATCCTGGAGGAGACAAGTCAAGAAAGACTACTGTTGGACCGGTGAAAAACATTTGTTGCAGTGGACTTTAATCTCCTTAAAGAGAGCGAGATATCCGCGCCTCAGCCTGAAGAGATTTCTGTTTCTTCATTTTATTTCAATTGTAATCTTGTAATTTTTGTTAAATTGTAATTTTTCACTAACAATTTTAAGGAGGTTCATCATGGCTACAATTGAAAATACCGCAGATGTCAAGATGGGAGACCTTAACAAGCCATTTCGGTTCAATGGTAACCATTTCAAAAGATGGAAGGGTAAAGTACTTTTCTACTTGAGTCTTCTCAATGTTTCTTATATGTTGACTGAGAAGAATCCTAATAAAGTTGATGACACCTCCATGGATGATGATGAACTTATTTCTCTTCATGAGAAAGTGGAAAAGTACGATGGTGATTCCTATAAGTGTCGGTATAACAATTGAATATTAATGTTTTTAAGGTCCGAAAATTATACTCTCACTAATATTAAATTAAAATTATTTTTTAACGATCGAAAAGAATATGATGTGATAAATACACATTTAGCGATCAAATTTATATTTTTTTCGTTAAAAATTGGTTGTTAAAACCCAATTTTCATATGGTGATATTCTCCATCATACTTGGTCACTTGATAATTTGGACATCTTGACCTTTAATGTACTTTGATAGGCCTTCAATTTGCTTTTATCAAATTCACAAGTAGTTCTTCTACGGTGGAAGTTTCGATAATCAGTGCTTGTACAACCATCATAATGGATGAATAATAATACAGAACATCACTTGGATAGTGCTTAAATTATGATGTGACATAAGAAATGATTGAAGCATAAATAATTCTCAATACACGATCCTCGTTCTACATGAAGGGATTGTTAGGCTAGCGATGGTGTTTTTGTGATAATCTTAGGCGATTCAAAGTTCTTTCTACAACGTTAATGATGTTGTTTCTTGTTCTAAAACATACATAGAGGATATTTCTTCTTTTGAAAAAGAAAAATTGAAAACCGGAGATCACCTGGACGATGATTGAAGCATTTGTTGTCGCAACATTTTGGGTTTACTCCTTCTAATTCGACCAATAATCTCCATGATAACTTTCAAACCATTTGTGAGTCAACATCCTCAAAAACATTGAATTTGGAGTTGATATTCATTGTAGTCATATTGATATTTTGTTAAACTTTGAAGAGAAGAGATGAGAGGTAAAGATTGAGTGGACATGCCAATTTGTAAGAGACTAAGTTTCATTTATGAAAAATAGCAATCAAGAAAGGATAAATAGAGAAATAATAATATTTATATTTCAATAATTTATTGATACTATCAATTTCTGGCATCGTCAAACTATTTAAATTCATCTTCATCAGGTAATGTTTAAAGTGATAAATTTTTTTTATTACAATCACAAATAAAATATGAACAAACATAACTTTATTGATAAATATTGTGGGTACAAATCCGTTCCTCCCTTGATTCTTCTCTCTCTTAAGATTTTTTCCGTTATTTGAGGCCCATTAGAGGTGTGTTTCTCGAACTAGGATCATTTGGAATTGATCTCCATGAAAGAATTTGTGGATCTTCTTGAAGTATTTGATTATAAAAAGACTTTGACATAACTTGATCTCTTTATGAATATTCCAAAAGTTTATGAGATATTTGAGATGCCTCTTCAAGGAAATATAATACTTTTTATATGGATGTAAACTAGAATTTAGGATGGAGTAGCTTCCAAGAATCCTCATTGGAATTGAACACGTCTGGTAAATTTCAATTAGAATTGAACATACAATCCCATAAAAAATTGATGTCTACAGTCATACATTTCCTTCAAATCAGTCTACAATTCAAGTGGATGTTTCACTGTCAGGTATTCAATCTTCATCTTTCATCTAAATGGCAATGAAGAAAAATCATAACTTTTGCTTTGTCCTAACTCGATGTTGTATTACCCTATAATAATTATTAGAGGCAAATGGCTAGATTGGATTGAATTTGGATTGATTGAATATGGATTGAGTTAAAATGGATTGGTGACACATCACTCATATAAAATATGGGAAAAAATGGATTTGGTCAAATATAATTTGGGTAAGATGATTATAACCCATTTTAATCTCATAAAGCCAGAAAATGTTAAATCAAAGCTAAATTTTTAATACTTCAACCTCTACCACCTTACCGCACCCTTATATTATTATTATTTTTTAAATAATTTTTCATACAAAAAAAATATTTTTTTACCTTG